>JARQOC010001669.1:0-36855 GCA_033576535.1 Allobates femoralis
TAAAGAAGGTACAGTCTCTGGTATGGCAGGAATACTGGCAGGAACAGGACCAGGTGGGATCAGATAGACATGGGAAGGCAGGACTATGGGACAGGGAGCGGATGGAGCACTGGAACGGACAACTAGGTAGCAAGACAGACTCAGCTAAACTAATTGAAGATTGTGATCAGGCACCTCCCCTAGAGGGAAGGTGCCATATATATCCAGTGCCACTCAGCCATAGGCTGAAGGGCAACTCCTGGAAACAGAACGATGGCCCTTTAATTACAAGGCAGGGACCATCTACATCAGCCGAGCTGCTGAGCTCAAGTAACTGTCTGTAACAGTGAGGTTACTTTATTTAGGGATTGTCACTTTACATCCCTCAAGCATTTGGTTTCCAGTTTGCAGAAACCCATTTACGTGCCATAAGAACTGTATCAATACTTATCCAGAAAACAACTTCATCATTTAATTTAAGGGTTGTATAAAGGAAAAGTATAAAAGTTGAAACAATTGGGAGGGGAGAAGATATATATAAAAAAATAATAATAATCAGCCCTGAAATGGTAAATGAGGTAATTATAGCCCTAATGAAACAAGGTTGCTAGTTTGAGGTACACTGTAGCATCAATCCAGAGGTTATATGCAGTCCTATGTAAAGCCATATCATAAGCATTGTGCTAAGTAAATATTGCTCCATCTGTATCTTCATGATGATAATTCCCTACATTGTAGATGTTTAGACATTATTCTTTTACAAGTACAAAAGTGCACTGCAGTGGCGTAACTAGAATCTGGTGGGCCCCGGTGCGAAATTCAGACCGGGGCCCCACCCACCCACGGGCACACGTTGGTCGGATGCTTGGGCCCCGTGTAACGTTAAAAGTTCTATAAAGACTCACAAATTGACCCCTCTATGTATTAATGTCCCTCATCCTGCTATATATGGTCCTCCTCCTGGAATGTGGCCCTTATTGTGGTATATATGTTCCCCTTTCTGGTATATATGGTCTTCCTCCTCCCGCCATGATAGGCGTCCAATTATTATTATAACACATCCCATATTCCTCCATATATTACAATATATCCCCATAGTCCTCCATGTATTATAATGCATCCCATAGTCCCCCATTCATAAGGTAGCCCCAATAGTCATCCAGTTATTAGAATGCACCCCAACCATCCTACATATAGTAGCCTCATAGACCTCTATATAGTATAATACAGCCTCACAGCCCTCTATACGGTATAATGCAGGCTCCGTCCTCCATGTAGTGCAGCCCCTATAGTACAGCCTTATATATGCAGCCTCATAGCTCTCCATTAGTGCAGCCTTATATCCCTCTATATAGTGTGTTATATATGCAGCCCCACCAAGATCTGAAAAATAGGATTAGTGACAACTGCACAAAACAGTAGACTCACTCCAAAACCCAGTGTCACCCCCCAAGCTTATTCCAGTAGTGGACTCATCTGCTCTCCTCTGTCCCCCGCTCTTCACCTCTGTGCCCCACTCTCCACCTCCTCCTGTGTCCTCCTCTGTCCCCCATTCTCCTGTGTCCCACGCTCTCTTCCTCCTCTATTCCCCGTTCTTCTGTATCTCCCGCTCTCTTCCTCCTGTGTCCCCGCTCTCCTCCTCCTGTGTCCTCCATTCTCCTGTGTCCCCCACTCTCCTTCTCCTCTGTCCCCAGTTCTCCTGTGATACCCACTCTTCCTCCTGTGTCCCCGCTCTCCTGTGTCCCTCGCTCTCCTCCTCCGTCCCCTGTCCTCCTGTGTCCCCCGTTCTCCTCCTCTATCCCCGTCCTCCTGTGTTCCCCGCTCTCCTCCTCTACCCCCGTTCCCCTCTGTTCCCCGCTCTCCTCCTCCTTGGTCCCCTGCTCTCCTCCTCCTCTGTCCCCCACTCTCCTCCTCCTGTGTCGCCCGCCTCCTCCTCCAGTGTCCTCCATTCTCCTGTGTCCCCAACTCTCCTCCTCATCTGTCCCCAGTTCTCCTGTGATCCCCACTCTCTTCCTCCTGTGTCCTTGCTCCCCTGTGTCTCTCGCTCTCCTCCTCCGTCTCCCATCGTCCTGTGTCCCTTGTTCTCCTCCTGCTCTATCCCCCGTTCTCATCTATCCTCGCTATCCTCCTCTTCCTGTGTGTCCCCCACTCTCCTCCTCCTCTTTCCCCTGTTCTCCTGTCTCCTGCTCTCCTCCTCCTCTGTCCCCTGCTCTCTTCCTCCTCTGTCCCCTGCTCTCTTCCTCCTCTGTCCCCTGCTCTCTTCCTCCTCTGTCCCCTGCTCTCCTCCTACTATATCCCTCGCTCTCCTCCTCCTCTGCCCTCCATTCTCCTGTGTTCCCCGCTCTCCTCCTCCTCTGCCCTCCATTCTCCTGTGTCCCCCACTCTCCTCCTCCTCTGTCCCCAGTTCTCCTGTGATCCCCACTCTCTTCCTCCTGGGTCCCCGCTCTCCTGTGTCCCTCACTCTCCTCCTCCGTCTCCCTGCATCCCTCGTTTTGCTCCTCCTCTATCCCCCGTCCTCCTGTGTCCCCCACTCTTCTTCTCCTAAGTCCCCTTTTTCTGTCTCCCTCGCTTTCCTCCTCCTGTGTCCCCCGGCGCTTTCCTCCTCTCACCTCTCTTCTTCTCTTCTGTGAGTATTCAGCAACAGTGTGTCCTCACTTTCTGGATGAGCGGCCAGGACTAGACACACGGCGGGAGACTGAGGAGGCTGTCGCCAGACTCTCCGGACCTCCAGAAGCTCACGGCTCCATCCTGAGATTCAGCACGTGACGCAGCAGCTGCAGGAATTTGAAAGCTGCTGCGCCACCGCGCCTTCCTGTCCTCTGGCAGCCGGAATCAACCGCCTGGGGACCGGCCTGGCAGAGCACTATGCAGAGACATGGATGTACGTCCTAGGGATGCACATCCATGTAAAGCAGTCGCAGGGGTCGGCGGGTGCCGGTCCCCTGTACTTCCGGGCCTGGTCACACTTGCGACCTCTGCGACCGTGGGTGGTACGCCACTGTATGTATGGTCCTCCTCCTGCAATATGCCTTTATCCTGGTATGTATGGTCCTCCATTATAGTAAAATGCAGCCTCACAGTCCTCCATAAAGTATAATGCAGCGTCCCAGCCCTCCATATAGTATAAAGCTGCATCACAGCCCTTCACATAATATAATGCAGCCTTACAGCCCTTCACATAATATAATGCAGAGTCACAGTCCTTCATATAGTATAATGCAATAGTGCAGCCTCATAACCCTCCATATAGCATACACACACAGGGACACATATGCACACACACAGGGACACATATGCACACACACGGGGACACACACACACACACACCCAGGGACACACACACACCCAGGGACACACACACACCCAGGGACACACACACACCCAGGGACACACACACACCCAGGGACACACACACACCCAGGGACACACACACACCCAGGGACACACACACACCCAGGGACACACACACACACACACCCAGGCACACACACACACACACAACCCAGGCACACACACACACCCAGGGACACACACACACCCAGGGACACACACACACCCAGGGACACACACACACCCAGGGACACACACACACACCCAGGGACACACACACACACACACACCCAGGCACACACACACACACACACCCAGGCACACACACACACACACCACCCAGGCACACACACACACACACACCCAGGCACACACACACACACACACCCAGGCACACACACACACACCCACCCAGGCACACACACACACACACCCACCCAGGCACACACACACACACAACCCACCCAGGCAACACACCACACACACACCCACCCAGGCACACAACAACACCACCAGCACACACACACACACCACCCAGGCACACACACACACACCACACCACACACACACACACACACACACACCCAGGACACACACACACCAGCACACCACAGCACACCCAGGACACACACACACCCAGGGACACACACACACCAGGGACACACACACACCCAGGGAACACACACACACCCAGGGACAACACACACACACACCAGGCACACACAACACACCCAGGGACACACACACACCCAGGGACACACACACACCCAGGGACACACACACACCCAGGACACACACACCCAGGGACACACACACACACCCAGGACACACACACACCCAGGGACACACACACACCCAGGACAACACACACACCCAGGACACACACACACCCAGGACACCACACACACACCCAGGCACACACACACAACACACCCAGGCACACACACACACACCACCCAGGACACACACAACACCCACCCAGGACACACACACACACACCCAGGGCACCACACACACACACACACCCAGGCACACACACACACACACCACACCCAGGCAACACACACACACACCCACCCAGGCACACAACAACCAGCACACACCACACCCACCCAGGCACACACACACACACACCACCCAGGCACACACACACACCCACACCACACCCAGCACACACACACACACACACACCAGCCACACACACACACACCCCAGGCACCACACACACACACCCAGGCACACACACCACACACACCACCCAGGCACACACACACACACCCAGGCACACACCACCACACACCACACCCAGCACACACACACCACCCAGGCACACACACACACACCCAGCACACACACACCAGCCACACACACACACACACCCAGGCACACACACACACACACCAGGCACACACACACACACCAGGCACACACACACACACCCAGGCACACACACCCACAACCCAGGCACACACACACAACACCCAGGCACACACACACACACCCAGGCACACACACACACCCAGCAGGCACACACACACACACCCAGGGACACACACACACACCCAGGGACACACACCCCACCCAGGACACACACACACCCAGGACACACACACACCCAGGGACACACACACACACCCAGGGACACACACACACCCAGGGACACACACACACCCAGGGACACACACACACCCAGGGACACACACACACCCAGGGACACACACACACCCAGGGACACACACACACAGACCACACCACCAGGGACACACACACACCCAGGGACACACACACACCCAGGGACACACCACACCCAGGGACACACACACACCCAGGGGACACACACACACCCCAAACCCAGGGACACACACACACCAGGGACACACACACACCAGGGACACACACACACCAGGGACACACACACACCCAGGGACACACACACACCAGGGACACACACACCCAGACACACACACCAGGGACACACACACACACCAGGGACACACACACCCAGGGCACACACACACCACACAGGGAACACAACAGACAACCACAGGACACACAACACACACACACACAGGGACACACACACACACAGGAAAACACACCACACACAGGACACACAGCACACACACAGGGACACACCACACACAGGGACACACACACACACAGGGACACACAACCACGGGACACACACACACAGGGACACACACACACGCAACCACAGGGACACACACAGGGACACACACACCAGGGACACACACACACACAGGGACACACACACACACAGGGACACTACTCACTGGTCCACCCCACCGGCGCCTCTCTCAGCCTGCAGAAGCTCGGAGGAGCCAGGACTAACGGCATCTGAGTCAAGGAGATGACTGCAGTGCCGCTGTTCTGGGCAATTACATGCCACGAGCCGTCTGGGCAGCCAATCACAGGCCAGTAGCTGAGGTCATGCGCCGACTGGCTTGTGATTGGCCAGGACAGTGGCGGGGGAAGAGAGAGAACGGTGCTGTGATCAGCCGCCTGGGGACATGGATGTGCATCCTCAGGGATACACATCCATGTAAAGCGGATGCGCCAGGGGTCAGCGGGCCCCTGTACCTTCAGGCCTGGTCGCAGCTGCGACCGTGGATGTTACGCCATTGGGGAGGGTGCACACAGTATAGGGGTACAGCATATGGGGTGGGCATGCACAGTATGGGAAGGGGGCACAAAGTATATGGGGAGGGCACAGTAAGGGGGGCATACAGTATAGTGGGAGGGGGCACACAATTTAGGGGGGTACAGTATATGGAGAGGGAACACAGTATATGGGGCAGGGGCACAGAACACTGTCTGACCTGTAACAGCATCTGTAAATCCCTCCTGGTGATCAGCTTGCAGCCTCCAGCACCTGCACCTGCTCCACTGTGCACACCACGGTTATGTCCAGCCGATTCAGCTTGGTGCAGCAGACAGATTAGATCCTGCCTGTCTGTGCACCTCCAACATCCAGCACTCACTGCCGTCTCCAGGAGCCGGGCTGTACTTGCCCAGCAGCGCTTAGCACTGCAGGAGGAGGCACGGACACGGCCCTGCTCTCGGCTGCTCACAACAAGCAGCTGCTGCTGCTGCCAGAGGACCGGGGGTGCTAGCGGTAAGCGGTGTTTGTCCCCTGGCACTGCAGTCATACTCACCGCGCCGCCGTGCGCGGTTCCACTGTCCCGCGGTCCGCAGTGAGGAGGAGAGGAGGGGCGGGCACAGCAGCAGGAAGTGAGCTTTGTCTCACTTCCCGTCCTCCCTCCTCTCCGGCCGGCGCTATCGCGGTCGAGGCGGCCGGCTGTCAGCACGGGTCACGGGGCCCCCCGGGGGGTGCGGGCCCCCCCTGGGGGCGGGCGCGGTCGCAGTCGCGACCGCGGTAGTTACGCCACTGGTGCACTGTATTCCCCAAATGAAAGGGACGTATTTAACATGTCAGCAATACTTCCCTCTCACTGCTAAGGAGGAGGAGGTTGGCAGCGCCTTGTACGTCTTAGTGCAATATTACACACTAATCACTCATACATCACGGCCAAGTAAAATGTGGCAGTCACACAATATGGAGTTTTGCAAGATTCTGCCCAGAAGTTTCCTATTAAGGGGCATCAGCATTTGGAAATAAGCGGAGAATATCCTAAAAGTGGCCGTATAAAAGATATGGATGAGAATGTAAGGGTCCAGGATGAGGTGTTGTGAGTGTATAGTCTTACAATGACATTGGCTGTGACATTGCTCCTGGACCTCAGCCAGCAAGGTATAGCTGTAAGCTATAATTATTAATCCACTCTGTTATTCATAAATAGCAGTTGGCTTCTTGTGAGCGCATTCGCCGGCCCGGCGTGGCTTTCATCTTCTGTTTGTATTCCTAAGTGAACCTATGGAATGTAGATTGCCTTCACATCACCTGGAGCCAGCTCGCCTTACTTTATACCGCATAATTTTTCCAGGGTGGACAGAAATTAGCTTGCCTTATATGAGGCAGCAGCTATAGGTGTTCGTATGGAATAAACTAGGACCTCCATCTTGTGCTTCCTTAGGACAAGGCTATAGGTTATATTAGCTATTGTGTATATTAGGTACTCTGTACTCTGGTTACATTTTTTTTGTATTTGACTCCTAGTTCATCCTCTTTGCTTGAATATTAGCAGCAATAGACAGACCCATACCCACTTTGTACTGAAGCATTTCCTGAGTATGCTCTAATCTGAACATAAGGGTACAGTCACACTTGGCGACGCACCAGCGATCCCGACAGCGATCCGACCTGCCGGGATCGCTGGTGCAGCGACGCAACAACGATCCGGAATGATACGGAGGTCGTTGGGACCCAGTCACTCAGACCTGTAGTATTGAGGTCATTGGTCGTTGTCCCTGTCAAACACACCGATTCATGCTGCACAGCGGGACCTAAATGATCAAAAAATGGTCCAGGTGACTGACACGACCAGCAATCTTACAGCAGGGGCCTGGTCGCTGCTAAAGGTACAGTCACACCATTCAACATAGTTTCCAACGTCGTTCAAAAACTGACGTCAGGAACAATGTTGAAACGACATTGTTGTACCATCGTTGCGTGGAAACGCACAATTCAACTACGATAGTTGCTCAAATCAGAGTTGACAGGTTTTCCTGCATGCAGGAATACCTGTCAACTTCAACTTAAACAATGTGCGGCTTCGTTCGGTGTGACATCGCAATAGCAATGTCACGGCTGATCCCGCTTATTCGCTGATCCCAGCCCAGTGAGCGATCGCAGTGCCAACATCGCAGCGCCATCACCGGCAACATCTTGCCGTGTGACAGCTAGGCTGAGATGTCGGAGGCTTAAGTGATTGTGTAGGAAGAGGGGGGAGAGGAGCTGTTACATCCCTTACTTTGAATGGTGGATCTTGTGTTACACACTATAAACAGAGGTGTTACCCTTCATTGTAATCTTGCCTGTGATGATAATCTGACTGCTGAAAAGGCCACACACCTGTAGATGGAACCTGGCCGGGAGTATGCATATCGCATACTTGTGGTATCGTGATCGCTTGGTCCCACAAAAGACACCAGAGAATCCTCACAGTATATGCTGCGTATGATAAGAGCATTTAGGCCAGGGGTCTGAAACATGCTGCCCCCTGAGGCTGCTTTGTGCGGCCCGCATGTCCCGTGTATTCAACAAGTGCTTTTCTCTGGTGGCATCGGCAATATATATCAGGCACAGTGACTACTGGCCTCGATGCATGGATGCCAGCGTTGTCAAGGCATCCATGGCGCCTGTGGGCCGCATGTGCTGAAAAGATATCGCTGAGGGAACGGAGGACAGGTGAGTAGTGCGAGTGGCACAGTGGTGGACAGTACTACAATATAGGGAGCATGATGTGGACAGTACTACAATATAGGGAGCATGGTGTGGACAGTACTACAATATAAGGAGCATGATGTGGACAGTACTACAATATAAGGAGCATGATGTGGACAGTACTACAATATAGGGAGCATGGTGTGGACAGCACTACAATATAAGGCGCATGATGTGGACAGTACTACAATATAAGGAGCATGATGTGGACAGTACTACAATATAAGGAGCATGGTGTGGACAGCACTACAATATAAGGAGCATGATGTGGACAGTACTACAATATAGGGAGCATGATGTGGACAGTACTACAATATAGGGAGCATGGTGTGGACAGCACTACAATATAAGGACATTACTACAAGGAGGGGACCAGGATGGGGACATTGCTACAATATTGGTACCAGGATGTGGGACATTACTACAGGACAGAGACCAGCATGGGGCATTACTACAAGATGAGGATCAGAATAGTAACATTATTGCAAGGCGGAAGAAGGGGACCAGGATTGACACATTCCTACAAGAAGAAAATCAGGATGGGGACATTACTACAAAAAGGGGGCCAGGATGGGGACATTACTACAAGAAGGGGGCCAGGATGGGGACATTACTACATTGTGCATATAAAAAATATGATGTTACTGTCATTTCTTTCTTATGTGCAGTGCAGCCCATCAGCTCAGCTGTGTTTGAGACCCCTGATTTAGACTATGTGCGGATGCTGCTGTTTTGTTGCAGACATTTTCTGTAAAAAAAAAAAAAAAAAAAAAAAAAAAAAAAAAAAAATGCTGCAAAACTCCACCATGTGGAAGGAAAACGCACCACAAAATGCTTTTTTGGTGCAGACTGTGGTCGTGTGTGTGTATATTAGTCGATGGCTGGGAGGCTACAAGACGCAGCAAACAATTCTTTGGTCTTGACCACAATCTGCACCTAAACTGCAAGGAAAAAAATAAGCATTTTGCGCTCAACTCTTCAGAATATTCATAGACTTTGCTGGGGGAAGGATAGACATGCAGAATTGTGACAAAAGGTGACACAAATGCTGCAATAATGCATAAAAAAAAAAAAAAAACCCATGCAGCATCGGCTCACAGCCTTCCAAATCCACAGTCGCATGGAGTGACTGCAGTTTTGTGATTCTCCTGGACAACCCCTTTAACAGGAAGGAGTACAATCATGTACATATTCCACAGTCACACAATCACTTCTCTTGTCCACACCCACAGACGTCAGCGGCACGCTTCATATGAAGTAATTTCCACATAAAACAGAAGTATGTTGAACAAAAAAAAAAAAAGTCCATCAAGGCTTGAGTTGTACTAAATACAGGCTTACAGTAATTTTTATAAACTATTTTAGGGTCTCTTAGTTCCCTCCCCCTCCAGTTCATCATTTGCCACTTTTGCCGTTAAAATAACTATTTGGACATAATGTACTCCAGTTTTTCCCATGTCCCTGTACAGTCATGGACAAAAGTTTTGAGAATGACACCAAAATTATATTTTCCCATGATCTGCTGTCCTCTGGTTTTTATTTGTGTTTGTCTGATGTTTATATCACATACAGAAATATAATTGCAATCATATTATGGTACCAAAAGGTTATATTGACAGCTAGAATGAGTTAATGCAGCAAGTCAATATTTGCAGTGTTGACCCTTCTTCAGGACCTCTGCAATTCTCCCTTGCATGCTGTAAATCAACTTCTGGAGCAAATCCTGACTGATAGCAGTCCATTCTTGCATAATCAATGCTTGCATTTTGTCAGAATTTGTTGGTTTTGGTTTGTCCACCCGTCTCTTGATGATTGACCACAAGTTCTCAATGGGATTAAGATCTGGGGAGTTTCCAGGCCATGGACCCAAAATCTCTATGTTTTGTTCCCGGAGCCATTTAGTTATCACCTTTGCTTTATGGCAAGGTGCTCCATCATGCTGGAAAAGGCATTATTGGGCGCCAAACTGCTCTTGGACGGTTGGGAGAAGTTGCTCTTGGAGGACATTCTGGTACCATTCTTTATTCATGGCTGTGTTTTTAGGCAAGACTGTGAGTGAGCCGATTCCCTTGGCTGAGAAGCAACCCCACACATGAATGGTTTCAGGATGCTTTACAGTTGGCATGAGACAAGACTGGTGGTAGCGCTCACCTCTTCTCCGAATAAGCTGTTCTCCAGATATCCCAAACAATCGAAAAGGGGATTCATCAGAGAAAATGACTTTACCCCAGTCCTCAGCAGTCCACTCCCTGTACCTTTCCCCCAGTCCTCAGCAGTCCACTCCCTGTACCTTTCCCCCAGTCCTCAGCAGTCCACTCCCTGTACCTTTACCCCAGTCCTCAGCAGTCCACTCCCTGTACCTTTACCCCAGTCCTCAGCAGTCCACTCCCTGTACCTTTTGCAGAATATCAGTCGGTCCCTGATGCTTTTTCTGGAGAGAAGTGGCTTCTTTGCTACCCTCCTTGAAACCAGGCCTTGCTCAAAGAGTCTCCACCTCACAGTGCGTGCAGAAGCACTCAGACCAGCCTGCTGCCATTCCTGAGCAAGCTCGGCACTGCTGGTAGTCTGATCCCGCAGCTGAAACAGTTTTAAGATACGGTCCTGGCGCTTGCTGGTCTTTCTTGGGCGCCCTGGAGCATTTTTGACAACAATGGAAGCTCTCTCCTTGAAGTTCTTGATGATGCGATAGATTGTTGACTGAGGTGCAATCTTTCTAGCTGCAATACTCTTCCCTGTTAGGCCATTTTTGTGCAGTGCAATGATGGCTGCACATGTTTCTTTAGAAATAACCATGGTTAACTGAAGAGAAACAATGATACCAAGCAATTGCCTCCTTTTAAAGTTTCCATTGGTGTCATTCTTACTTAATCATGACTGATTGTTCCATTAACACAGGTGTGGGTGTTGGGAGGACAGGGCTGGCGATCAATCACTAAAACGATGTTAGCTGCTCCTTTTAAGGCAGGACTGCAATGATGTTGAAATGTGTTTTGGGGGTT
The DNA here is from genome assembly GCA_033576535.1 of Allobates femoralis. Lineage (NCBI taxonomy): Eukaryota > Metazoa > Chordata > Amphibia > Anura > Aromobatidae > Allobates > Allobates femoralis. The sequence goes on from JARQOC010001669.1 coordinate 11,674, forward strand.
AAAGTTCATTTTCTAGGCAAATATTGATTTAGCGAGTAATTGCTGTTAAGCTGATCACACTATGACATTCTGGAGTGTATGCAAATTGCCATTAGAAAAACTGAAGCAGTAGACTGTTAAAATTAATATTTGTGTCATTCTCAAAACTTTTGGCCATGACTGTACAGTCACACATCCATTACACAGTACATAGCAGGGACACATATATAAGATTATCTCAGCACAGGAGATGTGGTATTATCCGACTGTCCCTGTATGGTCAGACACAGCCATTATACAGTACATAGCAGGGACACATATATAAGATCTCAGCACAGGAACGTTTTTTTTTTTTTACTACACAGATCCAATTGTGGAACTTTTTATTATACCTAGATCTATTAATCAAAACTATGCTTGTTTGTGGGACAACCCCTTTTTGGCAAAAATTAAGAACTTTATACTTTTCAAAAAATTAGTGAGCCGCATACATTTTGAAGAATTTGGCATAAAAATAGCAACCAATATCTGAAGACATAGAAAAATAGTGATAAAAATATAAAGTAAATACTTAGGTCCTTAGTCTTAACTCTAAGTGCATTTCCATAAAATGATTTTTGAATGAGGACTTCCAAAATCAACAACAAAGAGTAAAAATACTACACATAAAAATACCATAAAACTGGCCAAACACGTGTGATGTTAGAAGGTCACGGTTGACTATGTATCAATCTCTTATCTCCATTAATTGGCCAGGAACCAAGAATTAACAACAATGGAGGTGAACTTTGCCACACAGATTTTTTTTTTAGCTGGAGTCTGTCAAACAGATGTATAAAAATAAAAAGTTGGTAAAAATGATCAGAAAATGGTCTAATTCCCACTGGTAGGTCGCCTTTCAGCTGGCTGTACCCCATCATCCAAAAGAGCCCATTGGATAAATCAATTTTTGTAAATTTTTACAAAACTTTTTTATTTTCAACACAGATTGTGATATGGAAAATATTACAAAGACTGACTTTTGTATTGAAGCAAATCATGAATGTGTGGAAAGACTTAGGGAGCATACCTTACTTTTAAGATATTTGATCATGTCATAGTAACTTTTGTTTTTGTCAGAAGCAGCCCTGGAAGGGCGGTGGCTTCACAATGGTGGAAGAGCTCTGTGGTGCTGGGGGTGGCAGCCATCTTTCTTCATCCCCCACTGTGGGCAGTCTCTCCTCCCCCCCTGTGTGCCTTCTGTCCCCTTGTGCAATTTCCCCACCCCCTTTTGCGCTTTCCTCCCCCTGTGGTGTACAAAGATGGCAGCATGAGTGTGCATGGGGGCCGAGTCATGCCGCTGCAATCTTTGTATACCCAGGTGTCACCCACCACCGAATCACTCAGTGCGCCTGCATGTACCGCAGTTAGCCATCCGGCGGTGAAGTACAGTGGGCTGTGTGTGCAGTGGGTTCAACGTCTGTTTCCGGCGTCGTCGTGTGCAGGTGTCTGCAGCGATTGTCCATTACTGCCAACGGGTGCCATATTTGCACACCCATCACTTTGGTATCCAAATATGGCTGCTGCTAGTGTGACATATCAGGACAACATGATGCCAGAAGTGGATGACAGACAGGATAATGTAATTATATAGAGATCAATGGTGATTTTGCAAAAACTTTCTCAAGCGAGATTTTTTGTAATATGGGACGCTACACTGATAACAGTATTCCTTAGCTAAATCAGTGTATTACAGTAATCTAAGGTCAGTGCACAATACTGTTAATCCTGGAGCTTCACTGTATAGTAAAGTTCTCATTAGTAGGTTCCTGCAAAGACCTATGTACCTGAAAACGCTCAATCTTTTACTTTTATATTCTATGAAAATACCGTAACCAAGATGAGATAAACCCTGTAATAAAGTAATAAATGGAATTCAATAGAAAAAATTTGCCGCACTCACCAGGATCGTGATCTTCATGCTTTATTATTCCATTAAGACATTGCAGTCAGGGATATCATAGCAGGGGAGGAAGTGCAGGACGGCCGACAACGGCCTGCCGTTTCGCGGTTAGAATTACCGCTTCAATGGGTCCTTATCTGTTTTTTCTAATATATGGAATTTATGTTGTCTGTCACTTACCAGCATCTTTAATCCACTCATCATAAAGCAGCACTGCTCTCGATGTTAAGTCCTTGAAGGCCATGTTCAGGTGTTCTGTAAAACAACCGAATCATAAGTTCACTTAGGCTTGTATATATAGACAGAAAATAATTCTCTACCAGGGATAAAAGCATGTCTTACAGTTGTACATTGTTTAAGGTGTATTAGAACAACAACATTTCCTTCTGGAAAATCTACAGAATTTTTCTGAAGCATGTCAGGCCATGTTCACATCACGTTTTAGCTTACACTCAGGTGCTTAATTTGAAGTACTGAAAATGTGATTTGGACGTATGTGCTGATGAGGTCATTGACTGTAATGGTGCAGATGGAGTAACGGTATGCTTTGTCGGACAACATTTTTAGTCACATACCTCTATTTGAGGTGGTTTCAAAAATGCAATGACCAAGTCTTGTTGCCCACCTCGATTAGAATCGGACAACCAAAAATTATGTTTGACAGAGCATACTGTGGTGCCATCTTCATCCACTCAAATCCCAACTTAGAGGGTTTCAAATGTAAATCGCTATGTAACCACTGATCGCATCTCATTTAGGTCTACGAAGATTGAGGTTCCTCTAAGTATATCCAAGCAACACTGCAGATCTTTAGACCAGATTCATCAAGACTGGAGTTCTGCATGCCAATCTTAATGAAGGGTGTGGTGGGGTAAGATACACCAAATTTATTAAAGGGACACGGTCTGGTCATTTTTCAGTAGGATACTAATATTACCCTTGAATCGTGCCTGGGTAGACCTTTTAAAAATATGTATAATCATTATTGTACCATTTGTAGTTTCCATGTTATCAGCATTGTCAGACCCTGCATGGAGCTCCTGGATTAGTCCTCTCTGTTATAAGAGAAAAGGAATAGTCCTGTACTGTATAAACTGTCATGTAATTATGCACTCAATCTCAGCAGCTCCCTCCTCCATCTTCCCTTTGCTAACAGTGCAGTGTCAGTTTTCACTTTCAGGAGGTCTGTTCTGTTGAGGACATGGAGGGAGAGAGCAATTACAAGATCTGCCTTATCTAGACTCCATTGGTTTCTCTAACAGGTATCCCTGCTGTGACAGTTTCTGTGTTGTATTTGACCTCTTGTGATGCTGAAAACACAGAGCAGAGAGAAGTATACAGCCCCCTCCACACACACACACAGACTGATGTCCTGTGCAGTAATGTGAATATATGGAATGCATATGGGGAGGAGACAGCAGAGAACTAAGTGGATCACTCACTGAGTGATAGATGGAATGAATCTCTTTGACGTTTACAGAAGATAGGAGGGAAATATAAATAAAAGAAATACATAAATAGAGAGAGCTTAGAGAAATTAGAAAATGATAGTAGTTACATATGGATTTTTGACCTGACAGTTTTCCTTTAAGAGGCATGCATTTGGCACATCTACCAACTTTCCGTACAGTAAATTTCTATGATTATTATCACTACTTGGGGGTTCAGAAATGATAAACTTGTTAGCCAAACTTCGTCACTCTACTTACTGAGCTGCGCCCAATATTTGAATAATGGCCATATCTGGCCCAGGACTTACACAAAAAATCTTTTCACATTTTTACGCAACTATGAATTGCTCACATTTTATGTTCTGTGTCAGTATTTTGGCAAAAACTGATTAATTAGAGTCTATATGCTCATGAGACAACAAGTTACTACTATAGGCACAATGTGACTGCAAACTTAAGTCATGCCAAAGATCAGTGATGAGAAAGAAGAGAAATTCAGTTAATGAGTACATTACAATATTACATTTGAAGATTTAAACTTTTAAAAAAATGTCTTCATCTTGCCCACCTCTTAAAAGGGGTATTCTTACGTGTAAAATAGTGGCATCACCATCACTTGAAGGAAACAAGACTGGCTGCAGGCCCCTACACAGCTTATTAACCAGGAGCTTGGTTGTGTGTGGAAAGACAGTGATGAATTATTAGTGGGGTCTTGAGAGTTCGTGACCCTGCTGGTCATTATATTTTGGTATATTGTAACAATGGGTCTTGTTTTTATGAGAAGGAAAGCTCACGTTATCCTTGTTCTTCCGATAAACAATGGTCAGAGTACATTTGAGCTCATCAATATGCATTAGATATATAAATTAGTGAATTGAGTCACATGTTCCTGGTATAGTGGTCTCGCTAGTATTCTGCAGTTGCTTAACAGAAACTCCAAGAATTGCCACCTACCGCTCATAAACCATAGCGCCTCTTCTAATAAGTAGGCTTGGCAAGATGTCATGCGTGCATCATGCCGAAAAAACCCCGTCATGCTTGAACTAAAAATGAGAGGAGGCAACAGAGATTACGAAAGGTAGGTGGTGGTCCTCAGGATTTCTGTCCAGCGACCACAGAACACCAATATCACACCTGGACAGGGTCCGGTGAGTCAATTCATTCATCCTTAATTAGATTCCATTACAGAAGCTACCATATTAAAAAGGGAACATGTAAAAAAGCAGAAATACGACCAGATGTTTAATTCAAGATGAAATTGGGGCAATTTATTTAGGACCAGAAAGAGGGGGAAGGGGGGCATGGACATACAGGTTTGGCAACCTAGATGGCAGGCTAGCACCCAAGGAGCACAATTACAATGCAAATACACATGACACGTGCATGCACTAAAAAGGTTCAGGTTTCTCACGACTATAGGTAATATTTGGTTAGTGAGCAGACTGACACATGACTGCCTGATGGCAGTGCACATGCCTCCTTTTGTGTATGTTTGACTCCTACACACTCTCTCTATATATGCAGTAAAAAAACTTGAATTTTCTGATCAGGCCCGACGTCAGCACCCGGCATACCCGGGCAGGTGCCGGGGCCCTGAAGAAGTGACAGGGCCCACTGCTGTGTGTGAGGCAAGCAGTGAGGAGACGCTCACACACAAGCTGCCCTCTCTCCCTCTCTCTCCTGCTCTGTGCACTGATTTGTGTGATCCGTACAAAGCAGGAGAAAGCCCCAGGAGTTACAAAGAGGCTGTAGGACCCCGGAAACTGAAAGACTTTCCTGACTGTCATGTGACCTACATTCAGAGGTCCTGCAGATGCTTAACAGCTTTTGTGCAGGTCGCAGTGGCTCATCTCCTGCTGGATATCGATCAGGACCTTCATGATATGGTAATGTATGGTGTTGTGTATGTGTGTGTAATAAGTGTGCCTGCTGCAGGTGTGTGTGTGTGTTAGTGTAATAAGTGTGCCTGCTGCAGGTGTGTGTGTGTTCGTGTAATAAGTGTGCCTGCTGCAGGTGTGTGTGTGTGTGTTAGTGTAATAAGTGTGCCTGCTGCAGGTGTGTGTGTGTGTTAGTGTAATAAGTGTGCCTGCTGCAGGGTTGCATGTTTGTGTATATAGTGTCTTTGGCTATGTGCACATACTGCGTAATTCACCATTTACGCTGCGCTTTTTAGCGCTTGCGTAAATGCCGTGAAATGCAACCCTAGAAACGCATCCCAGCAAAATCAAAGTACAGACAAAAATGCACAACTGCATAAATACACCGGTATTACACAACGTGTGAACGTAGCCTTTATATGCATTTAACAAAGCTATGTGTGTCTTATAGGCTGGGCCCTACCTGGGGGGAGGTGATATATTTAATTGAGGGGGTAGGCTTGGGGGTGTAATTATAATGATGAGGTGGTAGGCTGGGCCCTTGGGGTGGAGTAATATACAGTAATACAGTATAATATACAGGTTGAGGGTGCTGGCTTGGCCATGGGTTGGGTGGGTGGCTGATATTTATGAAGGATTAGGCATTATACTATACCTATATATCTGTATGCCATATCAGTGCATCATAAGTTGTTGTATGTATTAAAGGGGCCTACTGGGACTCTTTTGCCCGGGGCCCACAAAAACCTGGAGCCGGCCCTGTTTCTGATCATACGTATACTTCTGAGATCTTAGTGGCCATGTCTGGACCTTTTTAGTGCATGCACTAGACACTTTAATGTACAACAGGTGGATGCATTTGCACTATCTACTTAAGATTGTAAATTTGATGTACCTTCTAAAATATATAATTGTATCCTATGTATTGATTGTGTCAACTACTCTGCCCTATAATTGCCATGTGCATTTGCATTGTAATTGTGGTCCTTGGATGCTAGCCTGCCATCTAGGTTGCCAACCCTGTGTCCATGCCCCCCCCCCCCTTCCCCCTCTTTCTGGTCTTAAATTAATTGCAACCAATTTCATCTTGAATTAGACTTCTGGTCATATGTTTGCTTTTTTACATGTTGCCATAGGCGCGATATGTCTTGTCCATGGGTGGATGTTTCCTGTTATTGTATGGGATACATGTAAAAGTCCTCATTGATGATTATTAACCATATTAAAAAGGAGTTTCTCAGGTTTAAGATATTAATCTATCAACTGGTTAGACCATCAATCTCATAAGGACGGGGTTTTAACACCCAATAACACTACCAATAAGCGTATTGCAGTCCCAGTGGTGGAATATTCAAGTGTATTGGAGTTAGCTGTGTACGCAAGTTCATAACCTTGGAGAACAATACAACCGATTACAGGTGTTTCTGGATGTTGGCCACCCACTGCGCTGACATTGATGATCTGTCCTGAGGCAAATCCCTTTAAATTTTAAGACTAATTTTTTGTGAACAACGAAAAATGAAAAGTTCATCTCAACAGCATGATGTCTCCACAACCGCTTGTCCACGGACATAACCATTAAGTCCCCCGGCACTCCTGGGTGAAGCAATACCCAAAAGAAATAACAAGACATCCACTTTATCCCACTAAAATTTCCTTATCTATTCATTAAAAAGACTACATGTCATATATGATACAGTCTATATAGAGTCTAATGCATGGGTATAATGAGACACATGAGACATATGCTTCTTAAGCAGCTCTTGTATTGCTTCATACAAGTTAGTGCATCAACAGGATAAAGTAAATGCAAGTTGCAGAAGGCAAGGCAAAACAACCCAGGACATCAGAGTATTAAAGCATAGTACAAGTCTCAGGGAAAGCATTCAGAGTTCATTACTTCCCTGTCAGATATTGCTGGCACCCAGGATTCTGTGTTCATAAATGATTCCAGGCAGAATGAATCCAGGCTTCAGAGAGCAAGTCACAGACAGATTGCAGGCCTGATTCTGGAGCACAGGTTAACCAGCTGAAGTAGTTTAAAAGGGCAATTGGCAAGAAACAGGGCAGGGACATCAAAGCTGAGGACTCCATATTGTTTGAGGGCAAAAGTCATTACACATGACAGGAAACAAGATGGCCGACAAAATACACTAAATGCAAACATAACAACAGATATAGCAAAAAAGACTGAAAACCTTACATTACTCCCCCCTTAGGGACAGCCTCTGGATGGCCCCAGTCCAGGCTTTCCCGGGTACCTCCGATGGAACTGGCGGAGTAACCGAGGAGCATGGAGATTGGAGGCCGGCTCCCACGAGTTGTCCTCAGAAGAATAGCCCTGCCACTTTACCAGGTATTGCATCCCGTTTCTACGCAACCTGGAGTCCAGGATCCTTTCCACGACAAACTCCTCCTGGCCATCGACGAGTACCGGAGCAGGAGGGGAAGAAGAACGACCAGGGAATGAATTGGGAGTCACAGCCTTTAGTAGAGAAACGTGGAACACGGGGTGAATCCTCATAGATCTTGGAAGTTGAAGGCGACAGGCAACGTTGCTGACGAGCTTATTAATCTTATAGGGCCCAACGTACTTATGACCCAATTTGGATGATGGTACTCTCAATTTAAGGTTCTTAGTTGACAGCCAGACCAAATCTCCTACCTTGAAGGTTGGTGCAGGTTTACGAAACCTATCTGCCGCTTTTTTATACCTGTCCTGAGCTGATTCCAGATTCCCTTTAAGCAGATCGAGGTTCCTTTGTAGAGAGGTGATTCTGTCGGCTACAGCTGGAAGAGGTGAATCTATGGGAAGTCGAGGAAGGATGTTAGGATGATAACCCAAATTGGCATAAAAGGGTGACTGCTTGGTGGAAGCGCTCTGTGAGTTGTTATAAGAGAATTCAGCCAGTGGAAGCAAATCCACCCAGTCATCTTGTAGGTGGCAGATAAAACAGCGGAGATACTGTTCTAGGGTCTGATTAGTCCGCTCGGTTTGTCCATTTGTCTGCGGATGAAAGGCAGAAGACAGGTTAACTTTGATGTCCAACGCAGCACAGAAGTGCTGCCAAAACTTTGAAGTGAATTGCACCCCTCGATCAGATACAACCTCATCCGGTACGCCATGCAGGCGAAACACATTTTGAATGATTAAGTCCGATGTGTGTTTCGCAGTGGGTAGACCAACACACGGAATGAAATGGGCTGCCTTTGTTAACCGATCCACCACCACCAGAACTGTGTTCTTTCCTTGAGAGGTTGGCAACTCCACAATGAAGTCCATAGATATGGATCCCCATGGACGGGATGGAACGGGTAGGGGTTGTAATAGACCCGTAGGCGAAGATCGTGGAGTCTTGCATCTGGCACAGACTTCGCAAGAAGTGACGTAACCTAGAACATCTCTTCTGTATGTGGGCCACCAAAAGAAGCGAGACAGGAATTCTTGAGTCTTCAGAACTCCTCTATGCCCGCTATCTTAGAATCGTGGACGAGTTGCAGTACTCTCACCCTGACTGCTTCAGGAATATACAGGCGTTGCCCCTGAATCCACACACCGTTCTTATATACAAGACTTACTTCACAAGACGGTTGTGCCAGCCAGGGATCCGTATGGTATGCTTCCTTGATGTCGTTAAGCAAGTCTTGATTATGAAGCACTCCCAGGAACCTGGAATCAGAGATAACAGTCTTACGAGACGTGAGTGGAATGGTCTCAGTTGAGTAGAGTCTAGACAACGCATCGGCCTTTCCATTACGCGATCCTGGCCTATAGGAGATAACAAAACTGAATTGGTTTAAGAAAAGACTCCAACGAGCCTGGCGAGGAGTCAAGCACTTAGCCGATCTGATAAACTCAAGATTGCGGTGGTCAGTCAACACGATTATCTGCTGCGCAGCTCCCTGAAGGTGGTGTCTCCATTCCTTGAAGGCTGCGATGATGGCCAGTAATTCTCTATTACCCACGTCATAGTTCCGTTCTGCAGGAGACAACCGCCGGGAAAAGAAAGCACAGGGATGTAAGACTTCTTTCTCACCTGTCCTCTGGGAGAGGATAGCTCCGATGGCACTGTCTGAGGCATCCACCTCTATTATGAAGGCCAGTTCAGGGTTAGGATGCACCAGAATAGGTGCCGTGGTGAATTTCTCTTTCAAACGGGAAAATGCTTCTTGAGCCTGGGGGGTCCAGGTAAAAGCAGAGTTCTTGCGGGTAAGCCGTGTAATGGGAGACACAACCTCAGAAAAGTTCCTGATAAAACGCCTGTAGAAATTAGCAAACCCTATAAAGCGCTGGACCTCCTTCACATTCTTGGGGACCGGCCAGGCTTTAATGGCTTGGATCTTACCCTCATCCATACTAATTCCTCGTGATGACATTACATACCCCAGAAATTGGATCTCCGTTCGATGGAATTCGCACTTCTCCAGTTTGATATACAGATGGTGTTGTCGAAGGCGTTCTAAGACCATCTTCACATGTCTGTGATGCTCCTCTGTGGAATTAGAAAAAATCAAAATATCATCCAAATAAATGACAATGAATGTATCCAGGAGGTCCCTAAAAATGTCATTCACCAAATGTTGGAAAGTTGCTGGAGCATTACATAAACCGAACGGCATTACTAGATATTCAAAGTGTCCGTAGCGTGACCTGAAAGCTGTCTTCCATTCATCCCCAGGTCTAATGCGGACCAAGTTATAGGCCCCACGGAGATCCAACTTTGTAAAGAGTTTTGCATGCCGTACTCTCTCCAATAATTCAGGGATCAACGGTAGTGGGTAACGGTTTCTGATCGTGATTTTATTGAGCTCCCGATAGTCTATACAGGGCCTAAGAGATCCATCTTTCTTCTTCACAAAGAAGATTGGTGCACCAGCAGGAGATGAAGAGGGGCGTATGAAGCCCTTGGCTAGATGTTCGTCTATATAGTCTTTGAGAGCCTTTAGCTCAGGCCCTGCCAAAGAGTAAATCTTGCCAAAAGGTATTCCCGCACCTGGTAACAGGTCTATTGGACAGTCATATGGACGGTGAGGGGGTAGCAGGTCTGCGTTCCTTTTGTCACACACGTCAGCATACTCACGGTATATGGCTGGTAGCTCAGAGACTGATGTTGGTCCTTTAGGAATGGAGCAGACTGAAGCTTCTGGACTTATCTGTTTCTCTGGAAAGTGCAGTTCTTTAGTTTCCCAGTTAATCGTAGGATTCTGAGCCTGCAGCCACGGCAGTCCTAGAATAATAGGGAAATGAGGAGAAGAGATGAGCATAAATGACAGACTCTCTTGATGGTCATTACCCATGAGGACCTTTAAGGGCTCCGTCTCCTGATCCACTGGTCCAGAGTTTAACAGTGAGCCATCTACGGTCTCCATCTGTACAGGAGTAGCCTTCTTTACTGAACGTACTCCAAGTTTCTCAGCGAAGGAGATGTCCATAAAATTGCCGCTTGCCCCTGAATCAATCATAGCGGAGGTAGATACCCAGACAGAGTGAACCCTGAGCTTGAGGGGAATAAAGCAATGAGAATTGTTGTTCTTACAACTCAGCTGGGAAACCGCTGAAAAAACCTGAAAAACTGCTGCAGTAACATGTGCATCCGGCTCAGAGATAACAGAGTTCAAGTCTGAGTAATCAATGTCTGTATCCTCTACTCTCTCTGGATCTGTGGTTCGGACCTGACAGAACCCCTCTCACAGCACTCGCAGTGTATGATGGCTGCAGTTGTCTTACGAGAACGACTGGGGCAGTTTATAATGAAATGTCCTGACTTACCGCAATAGAAACACAGATTTTCCTTTACTCGATGTTCCTTACGTGCATCACTGACCCGTCTCTGTAAAGAGTCCACCTGCATAGGCTCAGGTTCGGGTTCTCGTATAATCCTGCTCAAGGACTCCTTAGCTGGAGAGGGAGGAAATAAATGATTAGTGCGCTTTATCTCCGACCATCTCTCCTGTCTGCGTTCAGTAAGCCGAGCATCGATCCGAATACAGTAGTTGATAAAATCTCCTAATGCTGTAGGTGGGTCGGCACGAGCGAGTTCGTCCTTAATCACAGAGGATAATCCTTTCCGGAAAACCGACTTCTTAGCAGAGCTATCCCAAGTGGTGTCGAGAGCCCATCTCCGGAAATCCAAAGCATACTCCGCTACCGAGCGCTTACCTTGGCTTAAAGTTAACATGGCTGATTCCGCTGTAGCACTGCGGTTTGGATCATCGAATACCTGCCCCATAGCTGAAATGAAAGCATCAAGATTATTTAGACAGTCATCGTCAGTCTCAATTAGGGGGTTTGCCCATGTGAGAGCTTTGTTGGAGAGCAGCATAATTATTGTCAATACTTTAGATCGCTCAGTAAGGAACTGTGGCGCATGAGCCGCAAAAAACAGTTTGCATTGATTAATGAATCCCCTGAATTTTTCCCGTTCACCGCCAAAACGGAATGGTGGTAGCTTGGGGATTCCAATAACCGGGGTTGAAGTTGGGATGTGGACGCGTCCCTCCAGAACCTCAATCCGGGTTCGTAAGTCCTGCGTGGTTTGTCCGAACACCTGCAGATTATGATCACCGCGATCCCGCAGGCTTGCAAAGCTGGTCTTCAATGCCTGTAGGTCAGCAAGGATTGAATCCGTCACGTCGCACAGATGTTTAACGGGGTCCTCCATATTCCCAGAAACTGCACGGCAGAGAGGCTGGAAAGGAAGAAAAGGAGCACAATAGTGTTTACCTGTGGTAACACTCCTGACTTAAAAGAAGGGAATGTGCTCACCTGGAAAGGTTGTGAGAAGCCACAACCACTATCATCACATATATCGATATCTCAGATCCACGGTCTGCAGCAGCTCTCCAATGGCAAAAGATCCAGAAATCTCTATACAGGTGGCAGCAGATGCAGCACTGTCCTAGACCCAGCAGACTCTATTATGGCTCCAGAATCTGTCATATATGATACAGTCTATATAGAGTCTAATGCATGGGTATAATGAGACACATGAGACATATGCTTCTTAAGCAGCTCTTGTATTGCTTCATACAAGTTAGTGCATCAACAGGATAAAGTAAATGCAAGTTGCAGAAGGCAAGGCAAAACAACCCAGGACATCAGAGTATTAAAGCATAGTACAAGTCTCAGGGAAAGCATTCAGAGTTCATTACTTCCCTGTCAGATATTGCTGGCACCCAGGATTCTGTGTTCATAAATGATTCCAGGCAGAATGAATCCAGGCTTCAGAGAGCAAGTCACAGACAGATTGCAGGCCTGATTCTGGAGCACAGGTTAACCAGCTGAAGTAGTTTAAAAGGGCAATTGGCAAGAAACAGGGCAGGGACATCAAAGCTGAGGACTCCATATTGTTTGAGGGCAAGAGTCAATGCACAGGACAGGAAACAAGATGGCCGACGACAAGCTGAGAACTCCATATTGGTTGAGGGCAAAAGTCATTACACATGACAGGAAACAAGATGGCCGACAAAATACACTAAATGCAAACATAACAACAGATATAGCAAAAAAGACTGAAAACCTTACACTACACCATCACGGGGAGGTAGATATTAATATTAATGAAGAAGTGAAGAAAATTTTATTGAGAAACTAGACCTTTTGTTTTTCTTTTGGATATATTTTATGTGTTGGCCAAAAGCTAATTGTTATGCCCAACTCAGAACAGCCATGTTTGCTTTTGTAGAATTTACTTTAAGAACGGGAATGAAAAATGCATCATAAAAAAGAAATACTGCTTAAGGCCTACAGGGAAAGAATTGTGTGAAGTGATGCCCCCGATTTGAAGAGTTTATGTGGCGCCCCGCAACGAGTGCGTCACAGGAGGGTATTGCAGCCACAAGCGCAGCCGCAATATCCTCTGACTCAGCAATGACCTGGTTAATTTAGAAATCCAACCCAGCATACATCACCTAGAATAGAGGGCCAATCCTAGGTCCTGGTGGGCGGAGTGCTAGGGTAGTGCAGCAGAACAGGCACATGGTCTAGATAGTTGGAGAAGAAGTCTAGAACCTGAAGAGAGCAGACTAGAACTTGGAGAGGAGCGGTCGGGTGTCAGCACCTGAGGCCTTAACCACCGGGATTGGGCATTATCTACACGGGTTCCCAAAAGACTCCCGTGCCCACAACTCACAGCCGGTTCACTGGTACCGAAGCTGGCAGCAGTTCACCTCTGCTACGCGAACCAGAAGAGTGGAGGATTAGCTTTACAGGAGCACCCCACCAACAGCCAATTTCCAGTCGTCTAACCAGCGGTGTACCTACTGAGGGACCCAAGGCTCCCCAAAACATCCAGAACGTACAGCATGGATAGGGCATTGAAGCAGCCTCCCCGTACCCGATCTGGTATTCCTGGGCGACGTTGGTAACCACTTAGCTAGAATGGAGGAGCACTACGGATTTCTAAGGGACACCACCACTGCTGAGTCCACCCGGTCTACTACTCAACCACTGTATACCATGTATTGCCTGCTGGTTACAGTAAAGACCGTTATAGAGACTGTCTGTGTCCGTGATTCCTTATGAACTGTCCGTCATTAACTAGAAGGTAACCGCAGGTGCTGCACAACATCTTGAGCAGCTCCAGCCCCCGGGGATCACCGCTCAGCCTGTGGGGAGCGTAACATCTTGCTGCTGTCCATCCCCCGGGGGTTCCGCAGCGTCGGTAGCCCTTACCGAACTACTCATAGGTGGCGTCACGAAGAAAACAAATTAAAACCCCTTTAATCTGTTCCCGTAAGACGTCTTCACTTTTGATCTGCACTACACCGGGCCCCACTACCGGCAGGCGCGGTCCACCCGTGACAAGGAAGGAGAAGAATCGCCTGTCTAAACCGGAGTCAGCCGGCCGCGGTGAGTCATTTACCTAATGAGTACTATAATCATATTTTTCACATCCCCCAACCTTGACTTTGGAGGACTATTCACTTAATCCGTTTACCATCCAAATTGGATAACTGAAGAGAAGGCCACCTAAGGCTGGTTTCACATAACGATTTTGTGCCTTTCCGTGGGATCCGACTTTGAAGGGGGACCCCACGGACAGGCACGGATCCATACGGATCCCTGCAATCGGATGGCAAATAGCCATCCGATCTGCAGGATCCGTGTGGATCCTGCGGTCCCCTGTCTCTCCCTACTCCTGCCTCCTCCATCTTCTTCCCTCTCCTATGCTACTCTGTCCCCCCGCTATTCTTTGCTGTGCCCCCGCTATTCTATCCTCCTCTATCCCTATCCTATCCCCTGTCCTCTTCCCTGTCCTCTCCCTGTGTGTAAAAAAATAAAAAAACCTCCTCCCGGAGGATACATCACCTGTCTCCGGCTCCAACGCTGCACACGATCAGGACTGAAGGACCTGTGATGATGTCAGAGTCACATGACCCGGTCAGCTGACCGGGTCTCTTACATCATCACAGGTCCTTCAGTCCTGATCGTGTGCAGCGTTGGAGCCGGTGACAGGTGATGTATCCTCCGGGAGGAGGTTTTTTTTATTTTTTTTTTTTTTTATTTTTTTTTTTTTTTTTTTTTACACACAGGGAGAGGACAGGGAAGAGGACAGGGGATAGGATAGGGATAGAGGAGGATAGAATAGCGGGGGACACAAAATAGAATAGCGGGGGCACAGCATATAGAATAGGAGAGGGCAGAAGATGGAGGAGCAGAAGCAGGGAAAGACAGGGGATACGGAGCCGACATTGGATCCGAGGTGAGCTCGGATCCGATGTCCATAGGCTCCCATGTTGTGGGCACTAGGATCAGTCTTGGATCAGCAGTGATCCGAGGCTGTCCGATGTGAGTCACGGACACAAAATCGTAGCAGGCTACGATTTTGTGCCCGTGGTTACATCGGATGGGATTGGATGGTGCCAAAATCGGATGCCAATAGTGGCACGCACATCCGATCCCATCCGATTCCCATAGGGGAACATAGGGTCCGATTTTGGATCCGATTGTATCCGTTTTGGAACGGATACAATCGGATGACCGAAAATTGTTGTGAAAGCAGCCTAAATGGGATGAAACTGAATGAGAGGAAACACTTTAGTTATTAGAAAAAACGTTTTGACAATGAGGGTGATCAATGAGTGGAACAGGCTGCCACAAGAGGTGCTGAGTTCTCCTTCAATGGAAGTGTTCACATAGAGGCTGGACAGACATCTGGTCTGTGATAATTTAGCGAATCCTGCTTTTAGCAGGGGGTTGGACCGGATGACCCCAGGGGTCTCTTCCAACTCCACCATTCTGATTCTGAACTTGAAGCCCTCATTAACAAGAGCCCCTGACCAATAGGGAAGGGCTATGATCTTATGGCCCTAGATTCAACTACAAGTAAACTTTCTGTCATAGTTACATAGCAAACTAGTACAAATAGATGTCATACAAACATAACTAGATTCCTCCAGACATCTTCTAACAATAAATTAGTACAAAGCATTACATACTGATCCAGTTATACCCCGGCATAGAATATTATCTGGAAAAGCCTTTTTGGGTGGACATTATTATTAATTTACAGACAACCATTGACTCCATGGTGCTATACATGAGAAAGGGTTACGTACAAAGTTAAAAATACAATGAGCAAACTAACAGTGACAGAGTGATAAAGAGGAGAGAGAGGGCCTTTCGCTTGCGGGCTTACATTGTACAGGGCAATGGGGAGAGAGACAGTAGGTTGTGTCTGCTCTGGTGGTGGTGTAGCGCCGGGTCCAATGTTGGTGAGGTGGCACCGTGGGAAGATCGGAGGTTACGAGTTGGATATCATCGGGAGATTAGTTTAGAGGTATATGGGGGGGGGGGGGGGGGGGGGGGGGGGGGTTATTGGGACACAGATTGTGGATGGCTTTGTAAGTCAACGTTAGAAGTTTGAATTAGATACGTTGTTGAATTGGGAGTCAGTGAAGGGATTTGCAGAGGGGAGAAGTGGAGGAATAGCGAGGAGAGAGGTGGATTAGTCAGGCAGCAGAGTTAAGGACAGATTGGAGAGGTGCAAGAGTGTTGGCAGGGAGGCCACAGAGGAGGAGGTAGTAGTAATCGAGACAGGAGATGATGAGGGCATGCACTAGTAGTTTAGTAGATTGAGTGTTGAGGAAGGGACGGATTCTGGAAATATTTTTGAGTTGGAGGTGGCAGGAGGTGGCAAGGGCTTGGATATGCAGTTTGAAGGACAGAGCAGAGTCAAGGATTACTCCAAGGTAGCGGACTTCAGGTACAGGGCAAAGTGTGATGTCGTTTATTGTGATGGATAGATGAGGTAAGGAAGTTTTTTTGAGATGGAGGAATGATGAAGAGTTCGGTTTTGTCTACATTAAGTTTTAGGAAGCGACAGGAGAAGAAGAAGGATATGGCTGATAGACACTCCGGGATTCTGGACAGCAGAGAGGCGACGTCTGGGCCAGAGAGATGAACCTGAGTGTCGTCAGCATACAGGTGGTACTGGAAGTCATGGGACTTTATCAGTTGTCCCAGACCAAGAGTATAGATGGAAAAAAGGGGGGGCACCAGGACAGAGCTTTGAGGGACCCCAACAGAGAAGGGATGGGGTGAAGAGGTAGTGTGGGAGTGGGAGACACTAAATGTGTGGTGGGAAAGGTAGGAGGAGATCCAGGAGAGGGCAAGGTCAGTGATACTAATGGGAGGGAGGATCTGTAATAGGAGGCAGTGGTCAACTGTGTCAAATGCAGAGGACAGGTCAAGAAGGAGGAGGATGGAGAACTGTCTGTTAGCTTTGGCTGTGAGCAAGTCATTAGTAATTTTGGTCAGGGCAGTTTCAGTGGAGTGGTGGGGGCGGAAGCCGGATTGAAGGTTGTCAAAGAGGGAGTTAGATGAGAGGTAGGATGAGATTACAATGTGGACATGCTTTTCGAGAAGTTTGGAGGCGAACGGGACAGGGATATGGGTCGGTATCTGAATGTAGAGGTGGGGTCGAGACATGGTTTCTTTAAGATAGGTGTAATTGTTGCGTATTTGAAAGCAGAAGAAAAAGGTACCAGAAGTTAGTGATAGATTGAAGAGGTGGGTTAGGGCTGGGATAAGTGTGGTGGTGAGGTTGGAGAGGAAGTGAGATGGGATGGGGTCCAGACAAACATATTCGTAATTATAGTGGAAGATTATAAACTGGGGAGGATGCAGAAAGTGATTGGGCAGGTACATGCAAGGATATTCAGACTTTGCTCACCTAGACTAAATTAGATACTGGTGGGGTGCAGGTCATAGAGAATCTCTGCTTGGCTCACCCAAAAATCTCTAATCAATCCAATATATTTGAGAGCCATGATGTCATTGGCACATTACTTGCAATCAAATAAACTGGACTGAGTGACATTACACTTGGATGAACAAAGCCCCTGTGTAGTTACATATATGGTATGTCTGGCCTTCAGGATAAGAAAATTGACCTTACTCTAAAATTTGACCACTCCATACTGAACCTGCAGTGAAACTAGAATATTTGTGACATTCTTTATATCGGAGTCTTCCCACGAATAAATAGTTTACATTCCTTCCTCCAGTATAATGCAGTTGTACATGCTTACTAAACACAAAGTGACAAGTGAGCTGAAACTAACACCGTAATGTTACATAGTTTAACACTTAAGTATCGAAAAACATTTCAAGATAAAATAAAGACCAGTAGTAACAGGAGCCTTCCAGGAAAAAACACAATGACCTATTATTGGTATATCCTGCTTACTCCTGTCTTCTATAGCCTGAGTGAGATGCAAAATCTAGGGAAATTGCTGCTAAACTGCTTTAGAAAGTTTATGGTCACCTTGGATATGACTGCTATTACAGCTCTCAAAGGGGAATAACATTTCTCCTTATAGAGAGTGACAAGCAAGATTTGTCATACAAGTATAAGGAGGAGACTTAAACGCCTGCAATGCTCCTCTGGGAAATTAAATATGGTCTCAGAGGTGCAATCTTCCATTTTAAACACTAAGCCAGGATTGCTGGTGTTGAAGGCACCAAGTTCATTAAAGGTGTACACCACTTAATAACTTTGGCGCTTTCGAGTGGGGTGTACCACCATGCCAGAAAAGTTACCCCACGCAGTAGCATTTTTTTTTTTTTTGAAAACACCAAAAGTAACCGAATGTTTGTGCAACTCAATGATGCACAAAATTTCTGATCCCTTTCAAAGCTTTTATGACAGTTTTCTGATATAAAAGCTTTGATGAATCAGCTCATCAGTGTGCATATACCCCAAAATCAGAGGCGGACTGGCCCACCGGAGGATCGGGAGAACCTCTGGTGGGCCTGGGTCGCAATGGCCATGCCCCCATACCTCCTGGGGCCCCCCTGGTCCGGGAATATCGCTTACCATATCGGCAGCAAGGCCGATATGGTAAGCGATAGCTGGTCCCTCTCTGCAGCTGCAAAGCAGTGAGAGTGATCTCCCTGCTCTGCCTTCCGCAGCCGCAGTGCCGCTCTGCCTCCTGCTGGCGCATACGCAGGTCAGTCTCAGGGCGATGAAGTCATTGCCCCGAGACTGATTCCTGTGTGCACTGGGTGCCGGTGCTCAGGGCGCTGTGGAAGACGGACTGCCCCAGGCAGCAGCTGCCTGCAGCGAGTGGTGAGTATAAGGGGTGGGGGTGGGGTCGCCTGGTGCTGGCGGGCCCCTAGTGGTGCCGGGCCTCTGGATGCCTGGTCAGTGCAGGACTGGGGTGTCTGGGAGCCATCAGGGAAATTGAACCCAGGGGCCCACCCACCCGGGCCCACCCATTCTTCAGCTATATGCAAATACCTGTTATCCATTATACCTATTATAGTGGAGCGTGGACTGTAAAACACCGGCGCTTCCTGCACATCACTGTGCGCTCACCATTAGTGCGATGTACAATTACTGCAGTTTGCTTTCAAGGGATTTTTTGGCGAAAACAAGTTATCAGCGATGCACAGGTTAGGAAAGTGATCACTTATTTATTGGTGGAATCCGCACCCTCAGAAGAATGTGGCACTTTGAGTATTTGGTGACTTTTTGACCTCAGTATTTGTAAGGCAAAACCAGGAGTGGAGCAATCAGAGGTAATGTTTTCTGCATTTCTCACCCTCTCCTGGTTTTGTCTTAGAAATACTGAGGTGAAAATCTCACCAAATACCGTATATACTCGTGTATAAGCCGACCCGTGTATAAGCCGACCCCCCCACTTTTGCCCCCCAAAACTGGAAAAACCTATTGACTCGCGTATAAGCCTAGGGTGGACAATGCAGCAGCTACCGGTACTGAAAAATTAAAAAAATGAAAATAGATACGAATAAAATTTTGAACTTTTATTTCAAACAGAAACAGTAAACAAACTCTGTAAGAGTAAAAGAGGCTCACAAAACCAATATGGTGTCAACAATAAAACTTTAAAAGTGCAAAACCCTGAGTTCAATCAGCAACGAAGCTAAAATACAAGAGTTAAAACCCTTCAAAACTGGATTCCTCCTCATCATCTGTACTCCCAAATAGAACTTCAACTTCTTCTGGTGTGAGGTTGTCAGCATAGACATTATCATCATCATTGAGTTCGCAGTCATCATCATCATCGCTGCTGTCGTCCTCATACAAAGCACTATCTTCACTGCCATCTAGAGCATTGCTAATGCCACATTTCTTGAAGGCACGTTGCACCATGTCCTCTGGAATATCTTCCCATGCATCGCGAACCCACTTTGCTATTAATTCAATGGTGGGCTTCTGCAGATTTCCAGTTTTTGTCAGTTGGGCTTGACCAGATGACATCCAATCATGCCACATCCTTCGCACACGGTCTTTGAAGGGCTTATTTAAACTCACATCTAGAGGTTGTAATACAGATGTAAGCCCGCCTGGAATAACGGCCAATGTAACTTGGGATGACTTTGCCAATTTTTTTATGTCCTCAGATGTGTGGCCTCTGAACATATCCCAGACTAGCAGTGATGGTTTTTTCTTTAAGGCTGCTCCTGGTCGTCCGTTCCAAATTTCTTCCAGCCATTTTTTTGTTCCCTCTTCATCCATCCAGCCTTTCACATGTGCACGCACTGTAATTCGTGCTGGGAATGTGACCTTTTTTGGCAAGGTCTTTCTTTTAAAAATAATGACAGGCCGCAGCTTAGTTCCATTAGCCAAACATGACAGAACGACGGTGAAATGGTTTTTCTCATTTCCTGTGGTTCTGAGTAAAATAGTTTTTTTCTCCCAAACTTGCCACAGTTCTGTTGCTTGGAAGATCAAAGGTCATAGGAGTTTCATCCATATTTCCAATATCTCCCAGGTCATAGTTATGGATCTTTCTTTGCTTTATGATGAATGAATGGAATGCCATCACTTTGTCGTCAAGGTCTTTTGGCAGCTTCTGGGATATCTTTGTTCTTTGTCTCAAACATAGAGAGAACCTATTCATGAAGCGGGTACACCATCCTGCTGACGCAACAAAATTTTCAATGCCTGGTGCTTTTAATCTGTCCTCTTTAGCCAATTGAAGGGCACGTAAGCGAATTCCCATTCGTGTTACGCAGTATCCATTTTGACGACACTCCATAACCCATTTATGCAATTCAGTCTCTAGCGCCCCATATGTAGTTGTTGAACCACGTTGAGCTTTTTTTCCCTTTGGAATCTTTTCCAAGTCAGCTTTCTTTTTCCGCCACTCCCTCACTTGTTTTTCGTCAACGCAAAATTCTCTACTTGCTATAGAGTTATTGCTTTCTTCTGCCCTTGACACAACCTTAAGTTTGAAAGCAGCTTCATATGACCTGCGTCTTTGTTTTGGTACAGAAGTACCAGTAGAAGTAGTGGCTTCCATTTCTAAGAGAGTAGAAAAAAGAAAAGGATTGCCATACCACTCTCAAAATATGCTATACCGTAAGCCCTACAACAAAAATATCGTAAGCCCTAGTTATAATTCTACAAAGACTCCACGGTATCTGCCAGATTCAATTTCTATGGGACTTGCGGTTAGGTGCGATAAGTGCGGTTTTGCCGGATTCGACACTTAATGCGACGCAAAAATTACGGTACACTGCTAGCTGCATTTTTCTGACTTGCTGCAAGTGCCGGATCTGGCAAAACCGGACTGCAAGTCCCATAGAGAATGAATGGGACTTGCTGCCGTCTTGCCAAATGAACCGTTATGCAGCACAGCCTCAGTATTCATATTTCCCTCTCCATCTACATTAATTACAGTACTGTCATCCTGTCCCCTGTTCTATTACTGTACTTTCCCTCAGAATCCATCTTTCCCCTGCTCTATTGATCTTTCCCTAAGCATCCAGCTACGTACCGTAATTCTAAACCCTGCACTGCTTCTACTTTCCTTCACTATATAGCCACATCACTGGTATATGGGCCCCATCACTGTAATATTGCCCCATCACATGTACCGTACATAGCCCCCATCATTGCTGTATAGCGCTTCCATCACAGTATATGCCCCATTACAGGTACCGTATATAGCCCCGATCAGTGGTATATAGCGCTCAAATCACAGAATATGCCCCATTACAGGTACCGTACATAGCCCTGATCACTGGTATATAGCGCTTCCATCACAGTATATGCCCCATTACAGGTATCTATATAACTGTAATGGGGCATATACTGTGATGGGAGCGCTATATACCAGTGATCAGGGCTATGTACCTGTAATGGGGCATATTCTGTGATTTGAGCGCTATATACCACTGATCGGGGCTATATACCTGTAATGGGGCATATACTGTGATGGGAGCGCTGTATACTAGTGATCGCCCCGATCACTCGTATATAGCGCTCCCATAACAGTATATACTGTAACGCCAGCTTTCCCTCACTACACACTGCTTTATTATAGTACGGTATTGCCTTCAGACTTGCAGATGCATCTGCAGCGTTTTGCAGATGCATCTGCAAGCATCTGCATGCAGACCGCGGCCCCTATGTTTATAATGGAGCGCACGGCGGTCTGCAGATGCTTGCAGACCGCCGTGCGCACCCATTCACTCCTATATGTGATCTGTGCACAGGCGGATGCCTGCGTACAGATCACACACTCTTGTTCGCACCAGGGACGCGACATGTCGCGTCCCTGGTGCGAACAAGAGTGTGTGATCTGTACGCAGGCATCCGCCTGTGCACAGATCACATATAGGAGTGAATGGGTGCGCACGGCGGTCTGCAAGCATCTGCAGACCGCCGTGCGCTCCATTATAAACATAGGGGCCGCGGTCTGCATGCAGATGCTTGCAGATGCATCTGCAAAACGCTGCAGATGCATCTGCAAGTCTGAAGCCAGCCTTAGGCTACCTTCACATTTGCGTTTGTGTCTGCATGCTGATGGCATGCAGACACAAACGCTGTCAAAAGCATATCTAAATGATGTGTCTGCAGCGGATAATGGCCGCCTGCGGACACATCACTAGGGAGCCCGGGCAGCTAATCGGCGCGGGCCGGGGGCGGAGATCAGCGCAGGAGATCTCCGCCCCCCGGTAAGCTCCGGGACTGTCAGCGGGGAGAACAGCCGATTTGACAGCTGTTTGAATATTCCCGTGCCGACACCGAGAGGAGATGTCGGCGCGGGAAGATTCAAACAGCTGTCAAATCAGCTGTTCTCCCCGCCGACATCGCTAGGGTATTACAGGCGGCGGGTAGGAGGACATCAGCAGAGCCTCAGCTGATCTCCCGGTGGCCGTCGGTGAGCTCCTGTGACATCACCGGCGGCCACTGGGAGATTTTTCAATGGGTCCGCAGCGTTCTCCTGCGCTGTCAAGCGCAGAACACTGCGGACCCATTGATGACAATGCATTCTTTTGTGCGCTTGGGGAAGCTTGCTGATCTTCCATGGTCCCCGAGTGCACAAAAAATGCAACATGCTGCGTCCCGGGTGCGGACGCTGGACCCTGGAGAAGGCAGATATCGTCCGCATCCGCACCCGAACGCAGCACTATGCGTTCCTATGTTAAACATAGGAACGCAGTGCGCATGCGTTTGGATGCGTATGGGAACGCAGCATACGCTGCGTTCCCATGCGCAAATGTGAAGGCAGCCTAACTATTCTTTCCCTGACAACCCAGCTTTTCCCTGCTCTATCAGCCCACAATGGCTCCTCACCTCCTTCCTTGGGGCCAGCAACTGTAATTAAAGTCCCCTGCGGCCACACCTTGTTTTAGGACAATGCCTGGCCGTAGGGGACTTTTTTTGTTTATTTAACTTGGGCACAGTACAGTGACTTATGGCAGGGGGGGAGGGACACTGTCCTGCCCATTACTATTGCATGGTGGAGGGATACATTCCCCCCCCATTGCAATAGTAGGGCGGAGGGATACAGGCCCTTTATTATACTGATAATGAGGCGGAGGGATCTGGGGCCCCTGTGCCTCTCTCTCCGGTGCCACACAGACCGGGACCGGGGCCGGAGGATCATGGACGGGATCGGGGCTGCACCAGCAGAGGAGCAGAGGATGGAGGTGAGGTGGAGGGCTGCGGGCTCTTGGCTGCGGGCTCTTGGCTGCGGGCTCTTGGCTGCGGGCTCTTGGCTGCGGGCTCTTGGCTGCGGGCTGCGGGCTGCAGGCTGCGGGCTCCGGGCTGCGGGCTCCGGGCTAAGGGGTGAATGTCTGGCCGGGCGGGGGTTAACGCCGCTGCAATCGGGACCCCAGAGGTCCAAGCATGGGGTGCAGGGACCGCAGCAGGGGAGATCTGGCCGGGCAGGGTTAACGCCGCCGCAATCGGGACCCCGGAGGTCCAAGCATGGGGTGCAGGGACCGCAGCAGGGGAGATCTGGCCGGGCAGGGGTTAACGCCGCCGCAATCGGGACCCCGGAGGTCCAAGCATGGGGTGCAGGGACCGCAGCAGGGGAGATCTGGCCGGGCAGGGGTTAACGCCGCCGCAATCGGGACCCCGGAGGTCCAAGCATGGGGGTGCAGGGA
This sequence comes from Allobates femoralis, assembly GCA_033576535.1. NCBI lineage: Eukaryota > Metazoa > Chordata > Amphibia > Anura > Aromobatidae > Allobates > Allobates femoralis. The sequence goes on from JARQOC010001669.1 coordinate 35,794, forward strand.
CCGCAGCAGGGGAGATCTGGCCGGGCAGGGGTTAACGCCGCCGCAATCGGGACCCCGGAGGTCCAAGCATGGTGACCACAGCGGGGGGGGGGGGGTCTGAAGCACAAGCTGGACCTTGTGGTCCGACAGGGGCACAAGGGATGCAGTGGGGGAGGCTTTGAGGGCGGTGCGGAGCCATTTCAAGCAAGCACATAAGTGCTTGTTAGTTAGTGACTCGCGTATAAGCCGAGGGGGGGACTTTTCAGCACATTTTTAGTGCTGAAAAACTCGGCTTATACGCGAGTATATACGGTACTCATCTTGCCTTCTCTGGTGAACTTCTGTAACTGCATCTCTGCTGCTGTGTCACAGGACAGGGAGGGGTTAAACATTCAAGTATTTAATATCTATTGGAAATAAAGAAGTTTCCACTTATTGATATCAGATAAAACAAATGACCGACCACAATCCACTCTACGAAGACCAATATTACCAGGTAGAAGTCAAAAATACCACCACACCATGACCAGATCATATATTACCATGACCTAGTGCCCAAATAATGCCACATACAAAGCACAAATACCACCACACCATGACCCAAGCACATAAACCCACCACAAAGTTATCAAATGCTACAACATACAAGGTATAAATACTGCCACATCATGAGACCACATAGTGACCGAATAATACCACATACAAAGGGACACATACCCTCATGTCATGACCAAGGCACATAGTGCCACCACAGTGACGAATAATACAAAATTAATAAAAATGTAAGAAAAAAAAGCTCTGTAAAGTGCTGCCAATATGATTTGTGATATTCCCGGACAGGGAAGGGGGGAACAGGGGGTATGGGGGCATGGCCATCAGGACCCTCGGCCCACTGGATGTTCTCCCGATCCTCCGGTGGGCCAGTCCACCCCTGGATGTATCTTGAGTGGAACACTGCCATTAGTAATAAATTTTTATGGGTGGGGATAGCCACGGGGTCCCATCAGCTTTTCCCCACCAGATTCACCTTTTTTTGGAAAAGTTTGAAAAAAATATGAATTTCAAAAATGTTCCCAAAATTTT
>JARQOC010001670.1:0-36831 GCA_033576535.1 Allobates femoralis
ACCAATGCTCTCCTGTCAGGCTTTATATCAATGTTGTCCTGCAAGCAGGGCCGTATCAATGATGAGGCAATGTGAGTGGCCTGAGTCAGGCGGCGCCACCTGCTGGTGAAGGAGGGGGCGGCAATGGCATCTGCAAGGGGTGCTCATGTTCTCCTAACCTGCACGGCTCGGGACGAAGTGAGAGCAAAGATAAGAGAGGAGCCTCCTGTGCTGCAAGATACCAAAGATAAGCAGCTCCGGGTCACAATGTGAGAGATCCGGTGCATGGCAGCGAGTGAGGGAGGGGGGTTGGGAGCCAGGGGCTGGGAGCATGTGAAGCTGCACATGTACAGCCAGCACAGAGGACTGTGAGTTATCTGTATAATCTATGAGTGAGCTGTGTTGTGTATGTGAGTTGTGTGAGAGATGCATGTCTGTGTGTGAGTTGTATGAGTTGCGTATCTGTATGAGTTATGTCTCTGTGTGTGTGGCAGCTGTGTATGTGAGTTGTGTCTGTGAGCTGTGTGTGAGTTGTGTCTATGTGCATGTCTGTGTGTGTGAGTTGTATGTGTGTGTGAGTTACGTGTCTGTGTGTGAGTTGTGTCTGTGAGCTGTGTGTGAGTTGTCTGTGTGTGAGCTGCATGCGTGAGTTGTGTCTGTGTGTGAGTTGCGTATCTGTGAGCTACGTGTCTGTGTGTGGGAGTTGTGAGTGTGTGAGCTGTGTGTGTGTGAGTTGAGTGTGTGCGAGCTGTGTTTGTGTGTGATGTGTGCGTAAGTTATGTCTGTGTGTGAGCTGTGTGTGAGTTGCGTGTCTGTGTGTGAGTTGTGTCTATGTGAGCTGTGTGTGAGTTGTGTCTATGTGAGCTGTGTGTGAGTTGTCTGTGTGTGAGCTGTATGCGTGAGTTGTGTCTGTGTGTGAGTTGCGTATCTGTGAGCTACGTGTCTGTGTGTGGGAGTTGTGAGTGTGTGAGCTGTGTGTGTGTGAGTTGAGTGTGTGCGAGCTGTGTTTGTGTGTGATGTGTGCGTGAGTTGTGTCTGTGTGTGAGCTGTGTGTGAGTTGCGTGTCTGTGTGTGAACTGTGTGTGAGCTTTGTGTGTGAGTTGCGTGTCGGTGTGTGAGTTGCGTGTCTGTCAGTTGCGTATCTGTTTTAGTTGTGTGTCTGTGTGAGTTACATGTATGTGTGTGAGCTGTGTGTGAGTTGTGTGTGTGTGAACTGTGTGTTGTGTCTGTGAGTTGCGTGTCTGTGAGTTACGTGTCTGTGTGAGCTGTGTGTGAGTTGTGTGTGTGAGCTGTGTATGAGTTGTGTGTCTGTGAACTGTGTCTGAGTTGTGTGTCTGTGTGAGCTGCATGTCTGTGTGTGATCTTTGTGTGTCTGTGTGTGTTACGTGTCTGTGTGTGTTACGTGTCTGTGTGAGTTGCGTGTCTGTGTGTGACCTTTGTGTCTGTTTGTGAGCTTTGTGTGTGTGTGTGTTTAGATATCTTTTGAGTATAGTGAAGTGTGTGTATATACACTTTTCCAGCATGCGTGTGCTGTGTACATGATGTGTACCTGCTGAGTATCTGTTATATAGCTAAGACATGTATAATGTGTGTGCCTGTGTGAGTGTATGATGTGTATGTACTGAGCATGTGTTCTCCAGTATATGTGTGCTGTATACATGTATATATAGTGTAATTTAACCCCTTCACTACCTTTTGAAGTACATATATGTCAAAGCTTGTATTCCCGCATTTGACACTGGCTCACATGCTCAGCACGCATCAGGTTGAAGGACTGTACCTGCCTACAGGACCACGGCTCTGCCGCCATCACTGTGGGTCTGTATGGTTGAGCCAATCCTGCCATTGCCATTAATGACCCTTGTTCTGGATTCGTCTGTGTGGTTCTTGTATGTGTGTGATGGCGCTGACATACAGTTAGGGCCAGAAATATTTGGACAGTGACACAATTTTCGCGAGTTGGGCTCTGCATGCCACCACATTGGATTTAAAATGAAACCTCTACAAAAGAATTCAAGTGCAGATTGTAACGTTTAATTTGAAGGGTTGAACAAAAATATCTGATAGAAAATGTAGGAATTGTACACATTTCTTTACAAACACTCCACATTTTAGGAGGTCAAAAGTAATTGGACAAATAAACATAACCCAAACAAAATATTTTTATTTTCAATATTTTGTTGCGAATCCTTTGGAGGCAATCACTGCCTTAAGTCTGGAACCCATGGACATCACCAAACACTGGGTTTCCTCCTTCTTAATGCTTTGCCAGGCCTTTACAGCCGCAGCCTTCAGGTCTTGCTTGTTTGTGGGTCTTTCCGTCTTAAGTCTGGATTTGAGCAAGTGAAATGCATGCTCAATTGGGTTAAGATCTGGTGATTGACTTGGCCATTGCAGAATGTTCCACTTTTTTGCACTCATGAACTCCTGGGTAGCTTTGGCTGTATGCTTGGGGTCATTGTCCATCTGTACTATGAAGCGCCGTCCAATCAACTTTGCAGCATTTGGCTGAATCTGGGCTGAAAGTATATCCCGGTACACTTCAGAATTCATCCGGCTACTCTTGTCTGCTGTTATGTCATCAATAAACACAAGTGACCCAGTGCCATTGAAAGCCATGCATGCCCATGCCATCACGTTGCCTCCACCATGTTTTACAGAGGATGTGGTGTGCCTTGGATCATGTGCCGTTCCCTTTCTTCTCCAAACTTTTTTCTTCCCATCATTCTGGTACAGGTTGATCTTTGTCTCATCTGTCCATAGAATACTTTTCCAGAACTGAGCTGGCTTCTTGAGGTGTTTTTCAGCAAATTTAACTCTGGCCTGTCTATTTTTGGAATTGATGAATGGTTTGCATCTAGATGTGAACCCTTTGTATTTACTGTCATGGAGTCTTCTCTTTACTGTTGACTTAGAGACAGATACACCTACTTCACTGAGAGTGTTCTGGACTTCAGTTGATGTTGTGAACGGGTTCTTCTTCACCAAATAAAGTATGCGGCGATCATCCACCACTGTTGTCATCCGTGGACGCCCAGGCCTTTTAGAGTTCCCAAGCTCACCAGTCAATTCCTTTTTTCTCAGAATGTACCCAACTGTTGATTTTGCTACTCCAAGCATGTCTGCTATCTCTCTGATGGATTTTTTCTTTTTTTTCAGCCTCAGGATGTTCTGCTTCACCTCAATTGAGAGTTCCTTTGACCGCATGTTGTCTGGTCACAGCAACAGCTTCCAAATGCAAAACCACACACCTGGAATCCACCCCTGACCTTTTAACTACTTTATTGATTACAGGTTAACGAGGGAGACGCCTTCAGAGTTAATTGCAGCCCTTAGAGTCCATTGTCCAATTACTTTTGGTCCCTTGAAAAAGAGGAGGCTATGCATTACAGAGCTATGATTCCTAAACCCTTTCTCCGATTTGGATGTGGAAACTCTCATATTGCAGCTGGGAGTGTGCACTTTCAGCCCATATTATATATATAATTGTATTTCTGAACATGTTTTTGTAAACAGCTAAAATAACAAAACTTGTGTCACTGTCCAAATATTTCTGGCCCTAACTGTACATGCGTTTGAACAACTTTTTTTTTTATTTCTCTAAATTAAAATATCCACTATTGTCCTCATTTCATTTTACAGGGTAGATACCGTGTTTCCCCGAAAGTAAAACCCTGTCTTACATTTTTTTGGGGGCCAAAAGTGGCCCCCGGTCTTACTTTCAGGGGGGGTCTTACATTGGGTGCCCCAGCAGTGTGGCCTACAGGCCCCCTCCTGCTGGGACACTGCGGGAGCGGGTCGCACGTCACGTGCGCCCGCTCATTACATATGCACTGCATCCCCCTGTCAATCAGCGACAGGGGGAGCAGTGCATTATACGGTATATATGGGCCCCCTCCTGCTGGCACACTACCCCCCTGTTCTGAGGCCCCCCCTGATGCTGCTGCAGACATCTTACCCTCCAGGGTCTTCTTGCAGCAGCCAGCGCATCCGTCTTCTGTCCTCGGCTGTTTCCCGGATTATGTGACCGGCCGGTCGCAGTCGCGATGACGTCATGCGCTGCGACGGGTCACATGATCCGGGAGACAGCCGAGGACAGAGAACGGACGCGCTGGCTGCTGCAAGAAGACCCTGAAGGGTAAGATGTCCGCAGCAGCAGCATCAGCGGTGGGGGCCTCAGAACAGGGGGGTAGTGTGCCAGCAGGAGGGGGCCCATATATACCGTATAATGCACTGCTCCCCCTGTCGCTGATTGACGTGCGACCCGCTCCCGCTCCCCCCCTCCGCTAGGGGCCTTACATTGGCCCCCCCGGTTGTAAGGCTTTATAATCGGGGGAGGCCTTACATTAGCAGGCCCCCCCTTTACCCTAGGCGGCCTTACAATCGAGGGGGCCTTACTTTCGGGGAAACACGGTATAAGTGTGTGCAAACTAGATTTATTTCTACTGATTGAAAAAAAACTTACTGGGGGGGGGGGGGGGCGCCGTTTTGCAGTTCGCCTCAGGCAGCACAATGGCTAGGTTCACCCCTGCCTGCAAGGGTTAATACCAATGCTCTCCTGTCTGGCTTTATATCAATGTTCTCCAGCAAGGGTTAATACCAATGCTCTCCTGTCAGGCTTTATCTCAATGTTCTCCTGCAAGGGTTAAAGGGAACCAACCACCCCAAATGACCCCCCCGGACTGTTAATAAGGGTCCCTACACCCAGCACATACATTTGCTGCAAGCTTTTTTGCTAAAAAAAACTGTTTTTTATAACTGAAGATATAGCTTTATAAAGTTTATAACATAAGGACGACTGGGCGTAACTTGGCCTGTTAGGGTATGTGCACACAGGGAGGTTTAGGGCCGTTTTAGCAGCGGAAAACCGCCGGTCGGTTTCCATCAGGTTTATGCAAATTTATGTTAATCCAAAAGCGGCTTTTGGATTAACATAGAAACCTATGGAAACCGACACCCGGTGTGCACACACCGGCGGTTTCCACATGCTCATCCGTTGCTAACCCGCTGGGTTCCCAGCGGGTTAGCAAAGAATGATCATGTTCTATAAACCGGCCGGTTCTGCAGCGGCTGCAAGCAGAATCATGTGCTGCTTCCAGCCGCTGCAGAACCGACGCCACTAACCCGCTGCAGGAAGTCAGAGCGTGTGCTCGTGACCCAGCTCTAGCTGATGACGTGTGCACGGGCATGAGATCCCGTGCACCAGCCTGTGACTAAGAAGAAAGGGCTGGACTTCACTGCTGCGATGGGAGAGAGAAGGATGACTGGCAGCTACAACTCGGCCGGATAACAGGCTAAGTTACGCCCAGTCGTCCTTATGTTATAAACTTTATAAAGCTATATCTTCAGTTATAAAAAAACAGTTTTTTTAGCAAAAAAGCTTGCAGCAAATGCATGTGCTGGGCAGGGGCGGACCGTCACCCCCGGGGGCCCTGGTGCAGGAGAGGACCGGGGAGGCGGGGCTACTGGCCGTCGGTGCGGCCCGGGGGGGAGGGGTTTCGCTGGTCGTCGGCGCGGCCCGGAAAGGGGGGGGTTGGTGCTGCTGGGAGCCGCAGGGAGCCACAGGCGCGATGCTCTCCTACCTGGGAGCCGCGCCGGATGTATGCTAGGGGCCGGAGGAGCAGAGGAGAGGAGGGGCGGGATCAGGCAGGGGAAGCAGGAACCTCTCTGCTTCCCTTGCCTGACCCTCCTCTCCTTTGACGGCGGCTTGCGGGGGTCGGCTGGGGGCCCCCCTCCAGGCTTGAAGGGGCCCCCAGCCGGTCGGGGCCCTGGTGCAGCTGCACCAGCTGCACCAGTGTAGTTTCGCCCCTGGTGCTGGGTGTAGGGACTCTTATTAACAGTCCGGGGGGGTCATTTGGGGTGGTTGGTTCCCTTTAATACCAATGCTCTCCTGTCAGGCTTTATCTCAATGTTCTCCTGCAAGTGTTAATATCAATGCTCTCCTGTGAGGCTTTATATTAATGTTCTCCTGCAAGGGTTAATACCAAAACTCTCCTGTCAGGCATTATCCAGCAAGGGTTAATACCAATGCTCTCCTGTCAGGCTTTATAGCAATGTTGTCCTGCAAGGGTTAATACCAATGCTCTCCTGTCAGGCTTTATATCAATGTTCTCCATCAAGGGTTAATACCAATGCTCTCCTGTCCGGCTTTATATCAATGTTCTCCTGCAAGGGTTAATACCAATGCTCTCCTGTCAGGCTTTATCCTGCAAGGGTTAATACCAATGCTCTCCTGTCAGGCTTTATATCAATGTTGTCCTGCAAGGGTTAATACCAATGCTCTCCTGTCCGGCTTTATATCAATGTTCTCCAGCAAGGGTTAATACCAATGCTCTCCTGTCAGGCTTTATATCAATGTTCTCCTGCAAGGATTAATACCAATGCTCTCCTGTCAGGCTTTATCCAGCAAGGGTTAATACCAATGCTCTCCTGTCAGGCTTTATCCAGCAAGGGTTAATACCAATGCTCTCCTGTCAGGCTTTATCCAGCAAGGATTAATACCAATGCTCTCTCTGTCAGGCTTTATATCAATGTTGTCCTGCAAGGGTTAATACCAATGCTCTCCTGTCCGGCTTTGAGCTTGGCTGGGCAGAGTAGTTGAAATCTGATGTTTTTTTTAATTAATAGGCGACAGGACACTCTGGTGGCGAGATCTCGAGTGCCTTTGGTGTATTCGGCAGTGGCCTCCACGTCAATGCGGGCCGCCTTGCCAGTGGGGGGTACAGGTCCTGTCTGATCTGCTTGTATGGCGGATATGCTCCTGTGCATCAATACCTGCTTGGGGCCTTTGTTGCCGGCTGTTCTGCTTCAGGGATGGCTGGATCCCTGCTGGTGTGGATTGCCTGGGGAGTCCCAGTTCTGTACATGAGTTTCACGTGACACTTGTTGGTCACCGTGTTTCGTGCGGGTGCTGCCTTTGGGGCAGTCGTGTCGGCATCTTCCCTGCAGCTGGCAGCGAGGTTGGCTGGCTTATCCAGTTCTGATAGATGGGCACTTTGGCCGGCCCGCTGGGTGGGGGCCGCCCGGGTCTTGTCCAGTCCTGCGCGTTCCTTGGCCTGGGTGAGTCCTTGTTGGCAGGGCTCTAGTTGATCTCCTCTCCGAGGCGGCTGCAGGGCATTGGAATCCCTATTCCTCCTCTTCCGTCTGGGGGGTGTGCCGTTCGATCGGACGACTCGCTATTGGGCCCTTCAGTGTTCGTCAGGCCTGTCACTGGAGATTGTTCGTTTTCTTCGTGATTCCGTGTATGGACTTCTCCTCCTCGTGTCTGACATCCGGGGTCTGTTGGAGCATTGGTCCTTCTTGAGATCCCGGGTGGCCTGCAGGTGGCGGTTTTTTATTCCCCTTTCTTCCTGGTTTCCAACCCAGTTGGTTCTTATGGCCATTATTACTCGATGCGGTTGAATGCCTTTTTCTCCGCTATCACTGGTTCACTTAGAATCTATTGGTTCTGCCGGGTATTTGGTCACCACACTGGCTCCTGTCCGGGCTACCCAGTGAGGTTGTTCCCTGTTTCTCCAAACAGGAAGGTACGTTATAATCCGTGCATATTTCCGTTTTATTTCCTAGTTGCTTCGGGGGGATTTGTTGTACACCTATTCCCTTCTGGCCATGCATCCTTTCTTCCAATGGCTCTCACTGTAGTGGTCGTTTTCATTGGCTGTTCTTGTCCTTTCCAGTTGTCACCCGTCGTTTTGGTCTTTCCGTGGGCCCTCGGGGGTTTCCCTCCTTGCTTGCGGGGGGTGGATGTCTTTGCGTCTCCTGGTTACCCTGGTGTGCCCACTCTTGGAGGTTTCCTCATTGTGGGGAACTCCGCTGCTCTTGTGGACCTCACCTCCGTACTTCGATTTCCTCTCTGCTGGCGGTTGTCTGGCTGGTGTATTGGGGGGTCCATGCTTGGTTGGATTGTTGCTCCTGGGCTACGTAGCCTTGGTAGTGCCTTTGTGGATGCTGGGTCACGTCCAGGTTCCAACCTCTTGTTCGCCGGTCCTTCCTAGGCTTCTCCTCGCCTCTGTTGGGCAGCTGTACCTTATCCAGGAAGCCGACAGGTTGCTGATTTCGGAGGAAGTTGGGAGTCCTTTCGGCCCCCTCGTATGTCCCCGCAGGAGGCAATCTCCCAGTTGGGGTTCCGGTGGTCATGTCCCGGCGGTATGGTGGGCTCTGTTCCTTCCCGGGGTCTCCTACATGGTATTCTTCAGGCTGCATCTGCTCTTCTGGGGCGGCTTCGCGGTCCTCCTGTCCGGCTCCTGGGACTGTACAGGGTCCTGTCCTGGTGGTCAGCCCTGAATGCCCTTTCCAGGGGGGTGCCCTGGGCGGTTTCTCCGGTGTCTGTCTTCTGGTCACGACTGCTGGCCCTGAGGGATGGTGAACCCATTTAGGGTATCCCATGGCTTTGGGTTGATGGTCCATTGCTGATTCTGATGTTTCCTCTTCCGTGTGGGAGTTCTCGGGGTTACGCCGGCCTTCCTCCATTTTCTTCCGTAGTTGGTGGGGACTCATGTGGAGTTTTCTTTCCATCATCTGTCGTATTTTTTTTGTTCCTCTGGGCGGACCTCGGTGCTGGCCTCCCATGTCTCTTGATTGGTGCTATGGGTAGCTGCGTAGTTGGCTTGTCCCGGAGGAGTCCTATTTGTAGGGCTCCTGTTGTACCTGGACTACTTCTCGGAAGGAGTCTTGCAGCCGACTTCCTCACGTTAACCTGAACATCTCTTCCTTGTCGGCCCTGCAAATCGGGGGAGTGGTCGGAGATCGCCTTGTCCTCCACTAGGGCGTCCAGCGGGGTCTGCATGGTTGCCTCCCAGCTGTTTTCCGTCATTACTGGCATGGTTGACTCCCTACGGGCTCCCTGGGGCTTCTTTCTGGCCTAGGCGTAATGGCCCCCCCCGACTCGTTGGCCCTCCTGCCGATGGTGCTGAGTGTTTCAGGGGCATGGTTGCCTTGTGATCCTCGCTGCTTCCTTCTGGCCACGGCGTCCGTGGTTCATGGTTCAGACCAGGGTCAGTGGCAGAACCATGCCTGCTGCCTCCTGTTCCGGTTCTGTTATCTGTTCAGTTGTCCTCCAGTGCATGGTCCGCATCCGACGGCATAAGTTCTTGAATGGCGGCTGGGGTAGTTCTTTGTTCCACCCTACTTGCAGAATTCTACGGGCTCCGCTGCTCGCGTTCTGGCTTGGTGTGTTGGGACTTCGGAGGATTTTCACCATCCCGTTCTCATGTGCCCCCCCCGTATGGCCATTTTGGATTTTCTACAGTGGGGCCCCTTCTTCGGTTGTCAGTTTATACACTGACGGTTCTGGTGTCTGTCTTGGGGGCGTTATATGGGGTCCATGTTGCTGGTGATATGTAGGTCCCTTGGTTCCTCTCTGCGTGTGTCCGTGGTGCTCCGGTGCAGGTTGCTAGTGTGCCCCCTTGGATTTGTATCTGGTATTCGCTGCTCCGGCTACTCCTTTGGGCTCTTGGTGTCTGCTTCCGTGAATGCCTTCCCTCCGGACGGCCCTGCTGGGCGCTTTTTTCTGTTCGGTGGGTTAGTGGGGTTTGGGCCCTTTTCAGTGGACCTGCTTCTCCTCTCTGGATTCAGTTAGCCTGATTTTGTTGCCTCGTCCCTCATCCCTTCCGAGGGTGGTTCTGCCTTCCCTTGAGGTCTTGTGCTGGTTCTCCGTCCTTTCTTTTGGTTTCCCAATCCCAGTATTCTGGGCTGGTCAGTTTCCACGCTTTCGATGTTCGTCGGAGTATCCTTCCCTACTGGGTAGGCCTCAGGCTTGGAGGCAGTGTAGGGTTCTATTTCTCTCATTTCTGAGACAGTAAGGAGGTTTTCCTCCCTTCCTTTTTCCTCCTCCTGCTTCTCCGAGGAGCAGACGATCCATACGGTAGATGTCAGGGGGTTTTGTGTTGCACTGCCGTGTAGGAACGGTGCCTCTCGGCGGAGTGGGGCTCTGTTTGTGTCCTTTCAGGGTTCCGGATGGAGTTTGCTGATTCTAGGAGGACATTGTCTGGATGGATCCAGGATGCCATCTGCCTGGCCTACTCGATGATGGGACGCAGTCCTCCAGAGGGTGTCCATGCGCGTGTGGCTGGGGCCCTGGCTTCTTCACGGGCTGCGCGAGCCGACGTCTCCATTGACTCTATATGTAAGGCTTCGCCTTGGTCGTCTCCGTCTACTTTTTCTAAACCTCTATCGCCTGACTTTGTCTTCTGACTCTGACTTGGCTTTCGGGAGATCTGTCCTCAGCACTGTAGTCCCACCCTTGTCTTGCTCTCTGCAATTCTCTCATGTGGGTGCTGTCGTGGCGAGAAGAAAAGACATGATTACTTACCGGTAATTGTGTTTTATGGAGTCCACGACAGCACCCACTCACTTCCCTCCCTTTTCACGTTTTTGTGTGTGATTTGCTCCACTGGCATCGTACGGGGGTTGTTTGGGTTGTACTTGTTCTATGTATTATGGAATTTGTTGTGCTTATCTTAACTATGCGGTTCCTCTCATGCTCTGTAAACAAACTGAGGGAGCGAGGGGGACCGCCCCTTTTTATCTGTAGGTTTCCTGTCCTGGTGGGCGGATCCCCTCTCTCATGTGGGTGCTGTCGTGGACTCCATAAAACACAATTACCGGTAAGTAATCATGTCTATCATTGGTCATGTTGTCTGTCATGGGATATTCTTGTGTAAATACTGTTGCAAAAAAGTCATTTAGCATATTGGCTTTTTCCTCATCCACCATTTCACCCAGTCTATTTTTAAGGGGGCCAACACAATATTTTTTTAGTTTCTTACTATTTATGTAGTTTAAGAATATTTTGGGATTTTTTTTTACTTTCTCCGGCAATGAGTCTATCTGTCTCAATCTTTGCTGCCTTGATTTGCTTTTTACAGATGTTATTTAATTTTCTGTATTTGTTTAATGCCTCATTACTACCTACTTGCTTTAATTCCCTAAAGGGCCCGTCACACGGGGAGATCTCGCCGGCGATGTTGCGGCGATCTCATGAACGCGCACATCGCTGCAGCGTCGCTCGTGAGACGTCACACGTAGCAATCTTACCGTCAACCCAGGTCGAACCGGTGATTCAGGAATCGCCTGAATCAACCTTGAATCGATGTTGGCTTTTCAGATCGCCGTGTCACACAGCACTACCTCACCGTCAATGTGTTCAGAATTTTTCCCAACAAGGCGTGCCACACAGTATTAGACCGCGCCCCTACCACTCCGATTGGTTGTCACACCAGCGTTTTCGTCTGCCACGGACATTGATGTCTGTGGGTTGTCTTCACCCACACAATGGGGTCGTAGCCCAAATTTGCAACAGGAACGCTTGTGTGTGGCACTATGCAATTGTGAATGAATTTATAGATCTGGCCACGGAGCCGCACATACAGCATACACTGGTGACCAAATGCTTAATCCACTGTACATCCCATTTGCAGGCAATGCTACAGGTACGGTGCTATTCCCTTTGTCTCTGTGCTTTGCCTAATGCAAGGCTATATTGAACCCATGTTGAACCAAAGCAATGACATAGTTGTTTGTGTTAATCTTAATTTAATGTCACAGATTAAAATAATTTCCAGAGCAATGTGTGTCCTGCATTTTTTTTTTTTTTTTTGTTATAAAGCAATTTTAATTTTAGATTTGACAAATTTAATAATGAAATCTAAAAGGAACAAGCATGTGTATCTGACAGTACTAAAGTTTGAAATGAAAACAGCACATGCAGGTCGAACATCTGTCTACACCTGAACACAGCCCTGGCTTAACCCTTGTAGTGGCGCTATGCCAGGGTCGTGGCCACGCCACTCACCCGGTAGAATTTCTCCCGTGGTGGGGTCCACTGAGTCCACATAACTTCCTGGCGTGTATGATGCAGTATCCATACGACGCAGAAAATTATGCAGCACACAACACGCCATCACTACTATACCTATCGATTCCAGTTTCATATTCAAAGGTGTATGAAACAAGCGGAATCTATTGGCCATGATCCTGAACGCATTTTCAACCACACGACGGGCTCGTGATAGCCGGTAATTGAAAATGCGTTTCTCAGGGGTCAGAGTCCTCTGGGGATATGGCCGTAGTAGGTTAGCATGAAGTGGAAAGGCTTCATCCCCCACAAACGCAAAGTTCAGATGTTCAGTGGTGTCATCATTTGAGGGCAAGTTTAGCATACCCCTCCTAAGGTCTTCACCAAAGGAGGTCTGAGCAAATACACCCCTATCAGACACACGACCGTTCCTCCCAACATCCACGTATAGAAATTCATAGTGGGCATTGACGAGGGCCATGAGGACCACACTGAAATATCCTTTATAGTTGAAAAAGAATGACCCGCTGTTGGGGGGTTGTGTGATCCTTACATGCTTACCATCCAATGCCCCACCGCAGTGGGGGAATTGCCAGCGAGCTTGGAACCCATTGGCAACCTCCACCCATTGTGCGGGGGTTGATGGAAACGGCATATAGGATGGCAGCAGGCTCCTCACAATGGCCTCACATGTCTCGGGGATTAGGCGACTCAACAGGGGCCGTGAGACTGCTGCAGAATACTGCAGGTCAGTCATCGAGCGGCCAGTTGCCAGGAAACGCAGCGTGACAGCCAACCGCTCCTCAGGTGGTACAGCCAAGCGCATGACAGTGTCCTCCCGGGCGATGAAAGGACGGACACCTTCAAGCAGAATTTTAAAGGTGTCCTCCGTCATCCTTAAATATCATGAGAACTCCTGTCCTCCAGCTGACGGATGAGTGTCATGTGTGAAATATTGGCCCTGTTGAGCAGCCACGGCAGCACCCACATCCGTCGAGTTGGTCTATTCTGCCTGGCCTCCGATTGGGCATCCTGCAGCAAATCTTCCTCTACCAAGGCCAAAGCCAGGAGTGTTTGGGTCTCGTTGTTCATAGGTGATGGAACTGTTGTTTTAAATCAAAAGAAAAATAAACAATAAATTGTAACTCGATCCACCACAATAACAGAATAGAACCTTAAACACATATATATATATTTTTTTAAATATTACCTAAGGAAACGCGGCACTGTTTTCCCCAGTAGGTCAGAGTCCCTCAATTTATTTTTTGGAATGATGCACTGTGATATTGTATATTCCTGGTGATTACCAAAAAAAAAAAACTGTGGTTAACAAGCAAGGTAATGATAAGCCTCTGAAGCTAGGCTATGATTAGCCTTTGTTTTTGCGTCTTGCAAAACATTAAATTTACCTTTGAGCGCAGAAGCGTTTTTAACATAAAGTTGGAGTCTCCAAAAGCCACACACAGATGTCTCCGGGAAGAGAAATGGCGATTCCAGGGGAGTGTCTGTCTTTCAGGAGTCCAACATCCAATCAATGCGCTCCAGCATCAGCCAATTGCCGTTTACACGCTTTGGCGCGAATTCAGTCGACGAATGAGAATGCGGGGCCAAACTGAGTTGTCATTGCTTCAGCGTCCTCAGAGCATGGCGGACAGGCGTCTGCGTTTTCACAACACATAAGCGGGGTGGCGTCTCCAGTGCGTTTCCTCACGGTATGTCTTGTAGCCTAGGCGCCTAAAAATCCTTCACATACATTTTTTTTTTATTTTTATTTTTATTTATTTTTTTTTTTTCTCTGGTCAATGTAAAATGTGCTTTACATGGCTTACTTAGGATATGGGACCCCTATGGGAAGGAGGGGAGGTTATCACACCACCTTGTACAGCGCCCCCGGTGACCTGGATAAGGCTGGACCGGTATCTGACAGCACAGTCTCTCCTGAGGACGCCCAGCGATGATAGCGGGTAGAAATGCGTCGAGATGTATGACTGGGACTGACTAAACGATCATGTGCATCAGATAAGTAACGATTCTATACACCTGCCTGTGGGAACTATCGATCTGTCTTGGATTGAGTGTTATCTCTGTACCTTGTGTACCCTTGAATAGGGGATATGTATGATATATGTAATTGGATCAAGGGAAGGTGTATATAGTGACCTGGACATTGACGGAAATCATATATCTAATGGGGGTGGATTATAGGACACAGCAGACTTGAGACCGGACCCCTGTGGGTTGTACAGAGTGGGGCTTGAGACACATCAGTTTAAATATATCAATCTGAGGTCTATTCTGCATATAATAGATATTAATCCGCCAGTGGCGGTTATGCTACATAGCATTCCTATGCACCAATAATTACAAATAAAACACCCTTTGATGTAAAATCAAATCATACACACACAGGGAAGATGATGGGGGTTGACCCACATCTACTTTTGAGATACACCTAAGACCAGGATAGATTCCCAGGGGTGGTAATTGCCATAGTGCAGTAACAGGGACACTAGGGCAAGCCACCGTGGAACGGGGACACCTGACACGTTATGTGTATAAAACTCTGTAGACAGGCAGGGGCAGAGGATAGGGTGAGTGTGGGATTATAGGCTCCCTCTTCCCCTACTGCTCAGTATTCACTGGATTACAGGTGTAGGGCATACACACACTACTGACAGCTTTATTTTTTAATTATTATTAAAATCAATCTTAATTGTGCACTCCTTTGGAGATTTAATTATTTATTTTGAGTCACATTTATCATAATTTAGAGAATTATTGAATATTATTTATGGCAGGGTTTTTGTCGGGACCAATTGATAGGAGTAGATGGGCCCTGGAGGCGAGGGAGGCATTCTCTGGAGAGGGAGGGGATAGCACTGGTGCCAAAACATCTGATGCTCTGAGCAGGGCCGAGACGATAGGTAGGCGACCCTAGGCGATCGCCTAGGGCGCCATCTTGTGGAGGGCGCATTGCCCGCCCCCTGGAGGGCCCCGTGCTGACCGCCGGCGGCCGCGCCGGCCAGAGAGGAGGGAGGAGGGGACTTCCTGTCCTGCAGCTCTGCCCGGTGCCCGCCCATCCTCTCCTCCAACATGGCGCCTATGGAGCGCGGATCCGAGGAAACAGCTGAGTTCCTCGGACCCGATCTTAGTGTACTGAGCATGCTCAGTACACTAAAATCGCTCTGTGCCATAATATCACTTCTGCAATGTATATTCATACATTGCAGAAGTGATATCCTGTGAAATGAAAGGGTTAAAAATAAAAAAATCATTATTCTCACCTCTCCACGATCCAGCGATGCCTCCAGCGCTCTGTGCGTCTAGGACCTGGCCTGACGTCACAGTTGAGTCACATGACCGGTTACCGCGGTAACCGGTCATGTGACTGTGACATCACGCCAGGTCCTGTTGATCACAAGAAGCTGGAAGCAGCGCGGGTGTCGTGGAGAGGTGAGAATGAAGATTTTTTTTATTTTTTAAGCTCTGCAGAAGGAGGGCAAAGAGGGGCTGCAAAGAGGGGGCAAAGAGGGGAGCAAAGAGGGGCTGCAAAGGGGGCAAAGAGGGGAGCAAAGAGGGGGCAAAGAGGGGGGCAAAGAGGGGAGCAAAGAGGGGGCAAAGAGGGGCTGCAAAGGGGGCAAAGAGGGGAGCAAAGAGGGGGCAAAGAGGGGGGCAAAGAGGGGAGCAAAGAGGGGGGCAAAGAGGGGGCAAAGAGGGGCTGCAAAGGGGGCAAAGAGGGGAGCAAAGAGGGGGCAAAGAGGGGAGCAAGGAGGGGGGCAAAGAGGGGAGCAAAGAGGGGCTGCAAAGAGGGGCTGCAAAGAGGGGAGCAAAGAGGGGAGCAAAGAGGGGCTGCAAAGAGGGAGCAAAGAGGGGGGCAAAGAGGGGAGCAAAGAGGGGCTGCAAAGAGGGGGGCAAAGAGGGGCTGCAAAGAGGTGGTCCAAAGAGGGGATGCAAAGAGGGGGTCCAAAGAGGGGCTGCAAAGAGGAGGGCAAAGAGGGGCTGCAAAGAGGGGAGCAAAGAGGGGCTGCAAAGAGGGGAGCAAAGAGGGGCTGCAAAGAGGGGGGCAAAGAGGGGAGCAAAGAGGGGCAAAGAGAGGGGTCCAAAGAGGGGAGCAAAGAGGGGCTGCAAAGGGGGCAAAGAGGGGAGCAAAGAGGGGGCAAAGAGGGAGGCAAAGAGGGGCTGCAAAGAGGGGGCAAAGAGGGGCTGCAAAGAGGGAGCAAAGAGGGGCTGCAAAGGGGGCAAAGAGGGGAGCAAAGAGGGGGCAAAGAGGGGAGCAAAGAGGGGGCAAAGAGGGGGGCAAAGAGGGGCTGCAAAGAGGGGAGCAAAGAGGGGAGCAAAGAGGGGCGGCAAAGAGGGGAGCAAAGAGGGGCTGCAAAGAGGGGCTGCAAAGAGGGGAGCAAAGAGGGGGGCAAAGAGAGGCTGCAAAGAGGGGGTAAAGAGGGGGCAAAGAGGGGCTGCAAAGAGGGGAGCAAAGAGGGGGGCAAAGAGGGGAGCAAAGAGGGGCTGCAAGGAGGGGGGCAAAGAGGGGCTGCAAAGAGGGGGGCAAAGAGGGGGTCCAAAGAGGGGATGCAAAGAGGGGAGCAAAGAGGGGGTCCAAAGAGGGGCTGCAAAGAGGAGGGCAAAGAGGGGCTGCAAAGAGGGGAGCAAAGAGGGGGCAAAGAGGGGAGCAAAGAGGGGCTGCAAAGAGGGGAGCAAAGAGGGGCTGCAAAGAGGGGAGCAAAGAGGGGCTGCAAAGAGGGGAGCAAAGAGGGGGTCCAAAGAGGGGCTGCAAAGAGGGAGGCAAAGAGGGGCTGCAAAGAGGGGCTGCAAAGAGGGGGTCCAAAGAGGGGCTGCAAAGAGGGGCTGCAAAGAGGGGCTGCAAAGAGGAGGGCAAAGAGGGGCTGCAAAGAGGGGGCAAAGAGGGGGTCCAAAGAGGGGCTGCAAAGAGGGGGGCAAAGAGGGGCTGCAAAGAGGGGGGCAAAGAGGGGCTGCAAAGAGGGGGCAAAGAGGGTCTGCAGAGAGGGGGGCAAAGAAGGTCTGCAAAGAGGGGGTCCAAAGAGGGGCTGCAAAGAGGGGGGCAAAGAGGGGCTGCAAAGAGGGGGGCAAAGAGGGTCTGCAAAGAGGGGGTCCAAAGAGGGGCTGCAAAGAAGGGGGCAAAGAGGGTCTGCAAAGAGGGGGGCAAAGAGGGCTGCAAAGAGGGGCTGCAAAGAGGGGGGCAAAGAGGGGCTGCAAAGAGGGGGCAAAGAGGGTCTGCAAAGAGGGGAGCAAAGAGGGGGGCAAAGAGGGGCTGCAAAGAGGGTCTGCAAAGAGGGGGGCAAAGAGGGGGTCCAAAGAGGGGATGCAAAGAGGGGGTCCAAAGAGGGGCTGCAAAGAGGGGGGCAAAGAGGGTCTGCAAAGAGGGGGCAAAGAGGGGCTGCAAAGAGGGGCTGCAAAGTGGGGGGACAGAGGGGACAAAGAGGGGAGACAGAGGGGAGAAGGGTGACAGGAGGGGGACAAGGTGACAGGAGGAGCAGGGAGAGGATCCAAACTGATGCTGCAAAACATCGGGATCGGATGCCTATTTGGCATCCGATTGCAGTCATCAGTTTGGATCCGATGCTGTCTGAGGGGTGCTGCAAAAAGTCTGATCCCCTCGGACAGCACAAAAACGCTGTGTGAAAGCAGCCTTATTTGGCACGGATCAGGTCGGATCCCATTCGGTCCGATTTGACCCGCTGTGCCAAAAATCGAAGCAGGCTGCGATTTTGGGCACAGCAAAAATACGGCCAGAATCGGATCCGACAAAAATTGGATGCCAATAAGGCCAAATCCGATGTGATCCGTGCCCATAGGATAACATGGGGTCAAAATCTGATCCGTGGCTGTCCGTTTTACAACGGACAGCCACAGATCACAGAAAAACGCAGTGTGAAAGCAGCCTTACAGCAGACGCACAGTGACGGCGGCCGCGGTGAGTGTGCAAAGGCGCGCTTCCCCCCCCGGCCCCCGCATACTGGGCCCTGTATACACCACTGGGTCTTGTATACACCACTAGGCCCTGTATACACCACCACTGGGCCCTTTATACACCACCACTGGGCCTGCTGTATATACTGCTGGGGCCTGTATATACCACTGTGGGTGCTGTATATACTGCTGGGGCCTGTATATACCACTGGGGCTGCTGTATAACCCCTGGGGCTGCTGTATAACCCCTGGGGCTGCTGTATTACCCCTGGGGCTGCTGTATAACCCCTGGGGATGCTGTATTACCCCTGGGGCTGCTGTATTACCCCTGGGGCTGCTGTATTACCCCTGGGGCTGCTGTATAACCCCTGGGGCTGCTGTATAACCCCTGGGGCTGCTGTATAACCCCTGGGGCTGCTGTATTACCCCTGGGGCTCCTGTATTACCACAGGGCCTCCTGTATTACCACTGGGGCTGCTGTATTACCACTGGGGTCTGTATATACCACTGGAGAGGCTGCTGTATACCACTTTGCTGGGGGCTGTATACCTGTGCTGGGGTCCACCCTCGGCTTATACACGAGTCAATAGGTTTTCCCAGGTTTTGGGGGCAAAAGTAGGGGGGTCGGCTTATACACAGGTCGGGTTACACACGAGTATATACGGGTAGTAATCCTACAATGTCTGCTGGACATGGTATGAGGAGGTTTATGGCTCAGTCAGTACACACTCCATACTTCATGGTAAGGGGAGGGTTTGTGGCTCAGTACACACTCCATACTTCTTGTTATTAACCAGTTAATGCTCTCTTGTCCACCGCACTGCAGTTTCAAAAGAGGACAACAGCGAGACAAGCAGCAACATGGCATCAGAGAGTCCCTGACCTCGAAATAGAAGATCCTCAGATCCTGGTATTGTGACATAATATTAAGAATAATACTTTTTGCATTTATATTACACTATGAACTCCACAGCACTTTACATACATCATGAACACTGTCCCCATTGGGGCTCACAATGTAAACAACCTATCAGTATGTCTCTGTAGTGTGGTTGGACGAACCTTTTATAGGTCCCTGTTAAATTAAATTTACTTTCAAAGTATGCTGACATTTTTATTCCCAGACATATTTCGGGGGGGGGGGGGGCGCCGTTTGCCTTACCTGCCTAGGGCACCAAAATGCCTTGTCCCGGCACTGGCTCTGAGAGACCTTTTTCACGAAATCAACATTACGTATAAAGAAAATGTAAAATCATGGTGGGAGATAGAGTGCCTTGAGAAATATATAACCAACAAAATAGTCCCGAAAGGCCTCCGACTAAACATCATCCCTGCCCACCGATCCAGGACACCGGTCTTACTGGAAAGGTGGGAAGAAGAATCAATAAACAGTTCGCTTAGGTTTATGAGGTTACTTCTTGAAGAAGAAAAAAAGTCCTTCGAAATCACCTCAAAAAAACTGGGTGAATTGACGGAAGAGGCGAAGAAACACAAAGAGGATCCTGATTTCAGCAAACGTGAGGCCTCACTCGAACATAATATGCAAAAAATTAGAGAGAGGAGGAGCGCACTAAGGCGGTAAATGAGGGACACCAGCGTGTTATCAACAAAGGTAATCCACTCACCTGGTATGGTTGTGAGAGTCACAACCACCTGTAGAAGTTTTGGCTGCTGCAGATCCCGGGATGCAGATACATACAGTATAGGAGAAAAAGAGCCGGGGTTTGTCCGCGCTAGACCACAGGTTTTGCCTGTGGTCTAGCGCGGACAAACCCCGGCTCTTTTTCTCCTATACTGTTCGAACATAATATAGGACGCCTACAATCCTTCATCAAAGAAAGGAAACACAAACAGTTTACAAGAGATCTGGCTGAATTCAAGGATAAACGAGCATACCTATTCATACAGAGAGGTGACCGTAATATTGGGAATACAGATACCTCTGCGTCAGAACCAGACCCCTCTGATAAAGAGGGACGAGGAGAGAACAGAGGGGGTAACCCTCTAGGCTATAAACCGAAGAAAGGGAAGAGGAAATGGAGGAAGAAGGGAGGAAAGGGTGTTGGTGGTCAAGGCAGCGGTTACCAAGGAAGTCAAGGACCTGGGGACCGAGATCCGAGTCCTGTAGGTCGAGATTCAAACTATGGTGGTTCTTATTCTTATGGGTCATTTCAATCCAGACCCACCTTGTTGGGAACAGTGGTCACAGGTCCAGCTTTTTTAGGGAGAGATCCATACCCTCTAAGAGGCAGAAACCTGGAAACACCCACAGGATCGAACCAATAGATGAGAATCGCATCATCAACCTAACGGACTATGACCTCTCGAACATCGAGAAACGCGTACTATCTAAAGGCCTATCGTTTGTCCCCACCAACCATTTTAGCGACTTCGATTGGGTAAAAGACCTAAACCTGTTTGGAAGGAAGCTAAAATGGAAAAGGCATTTCAGACTCACTAATGAAGAAAGGTACCAGAATATTGACATTGAGGGAGAGGATATCTCTACCTTTGGAGATCTTCTGGATTTACACAGAGATACCCTTAGAGTGGAGGGGAAAGGACCATTTACAGATTGTAAACCACCTAGCAAAAATATGCCACCTGCCAGTGACGTTACGAGTATTGATATATTCTTGAATCTAGTGACCAAAGATCTAAGACAATTAAGAGAGCAGAAGGGCAGTTTTCATCAGAACCTCTCGAAAGAGGAAAAGACAGCCCTTGATGGTCTCATTAGGAACGATCACCTAGTACTGAAACCAGCAGATAAAGGGGGCAACCTGGTACTGATGGATCATACCATCTATAAAACCATGTGCACCAATATACTAGAGGATCGGACCACATATAGGAAACTGGATAAAAATCCAATAGAAGAATATCAAGACAAACTGAACGTCATACTGACAGAGGCATTTGAGGATGGTGTCCTGAGCAAGAACGAGATGGACTTCATGTATAATGTTCACCCGGTAACAGCGGTATTTTATTCACTCTCGAAGATACACAAAGGCCTGGTCCCCCTGAGAGGGTGACCTATAGTGTCAGGCATCAATTCAAGCACCCAGAGATGTGGGGTATATCTGGACAAGATACTCCGCAATTTTGTCACAAGCCTTCCATCTTACATTCGTGACACTCTGGATTTAATCGGGAAGCTTGATGGTGTATCTGTGGACTCTGGTGTACAGTTGGCCTCCATTGACGTGGAGGCCCTGTACAGCAGTATCCCGCATGAGATGGGACTGCGTGCAACTGAGTATTATCTATCCAGCCGGGGGAATCAATACGTGAGACACAACAAATTTTTCCTGGACTTGCTGAAGTATGTGCTGACACATAACTGCTTTGAGTTTGATGGGAGGTTCTACCACCAGCTCAGGGGCACAGCTATGGGGAGTTCTTGTGCCCCTAGCTATGCTAACCTGCTCCTGGGCTGGTGGGAGGACACCGTCGTCTTCCCGGAGGAGGAAATGTCATGGTGGGGACCCCATATATTGTTCTGGGGTCGTTACATCGATGATGTGATGGTGCTGTGGAAGGGCGATGGTGTATCCTTTGAGACCTTTATCGGGCAGTTAAATGTGAACACCTTTGGGTTACGGTTTACATCTGAAATACAAGAACAATCCATTAATTTCCTTGATGTCAGTATATACAAGGATGGTAGGGGGGTCTTCAAACCACCATATATAGAAAACCCACCGCGACAAATGATCTACTGAGGTGGGACAGCCACCACCCTGGAGGTTTACGAGAGGGTATACCGAGGGAGCAATACCTGCGAGCCAGGAGGAATTGTTCCGATACCGCCAAATTCTATGGTGAAGCTAGGCGGATGCAAGAGCGCTTTACACAGAAGGGCTATCCACCTCATATACTGAATAAGGCCTATAAACATGCGAAGGAGAGTGACAGGGAGACCTTGCTGAGAACTAATAATAGGTCCTCAAAGGAAAATATTACCCGCATTATAGGGACATTCGATGATAGGGCCACAGAGGTGAGAGATATCATCTGTAAGCACTGGGACATACTAATGGCAGATAAGGAGGTTGCACCCTTGATACCGAGTAAACCGGCCATCACGTATAGGAGGGGGAGATCCCTAAGAGACCAACTGGTCCATAGCCACTACTGCCCCCCCAAGAGGAAAGGCACGTGTCTGGACAAGAGACAATCTGGCACCTTCAGGTGCGGGAAGTGCTCTTTCTGCAACTATATAAGGGTAACTAAGATGGCCCAAAGTAGCACTACAGGAGCCATATACCAGAATAGACAATTCGGCAACTGTAAAAACGAAGGGGTCATCTATTTATTCCAATGTAGCTGTCCTAAAGACTATGTGGGAAAAACGAAGAGGGAACTGAGAAGAAGAATTGGGGACCACATAGGAGATATTAGGAATGAAAGGGACACTCCCATTTCCAGACACATGCATGAGACCCATGGTGGGGACACAAGGGACATTTCATTTCAGGTCCTGGAGGTAGTGACGAAACCGAAACGTGGTGGCAATTGGGATGGGGAAATCCTCAGAAGAGAAGCAAAGTGGATATATAGGAATGAATCCACTGGGAAAGAAGGTCTCAATGAACAGCTAACCTATACCCCATTCCTGTAGGCTATCCCTCCCCTCAGACGGAATTACCTGGACCTTTGGTCCCCCGGTTCTATTTCGTGTATTATACTTTTGTTCCCATATATCTGTATAATCTCCCTGTTTAACCTTTTAGCCCAAAAAGGGACATGAGGGTGAGGTAATATCGGATCCATATATAATGGACATGATATCATCAGGATATGTCTGGTAGAATATTGAGAGAACGTTCCTTCTAAACTATCTTGTGAGATGGAAAGAGATGTATGATAAAAATCAATATACAGTATGAGAGACTTGAATTAAGACATTGGTAATCTCTCACAGTATTGTAAACTATGTGGAGATAGGGATGAAGAGGTATTGGGTGAAATATTACCTTCACAGAAGTATACGACATGAGCACGTTGTGCTGAGATCCTGAGCAGACTTCTTCAGCACTATTATATATATATATATATATATATATATAAAAAACCTCCACATTATACATACTGGGGGCGGGTGAATATATACCGGGGCCCTGAATGGTAGTCCCTCCTAATCCAGGAATGATGGGATTATATGATGCTTCATCCCATTAGGATAGGTTACGACATTGTTTGTTCCTTAAAAGTATATACAACATCACTTGTCAGGTTACTTCTACCTATAAATCAATATGGGACCTTCATGGAACTACTTTCCCTGGTATTTGCCTCCCCCCTTCCCTATTTCCGGGTGCACAGGATGTGCATAGGGGATTAGTAATTTCCCTGCACGTCCTGTGTGCTTCCCGGAGGAGATGGGGGCGTATAAATGACGATTTTGATGGACTTCCGGTATTTGGAACGCATACCGGAAGTCACATGTACGGCAGGTGGAACGCAAGCGCGGATAGCTCCGCCCAGCGTGTCGGAAGACGCACTTCCGGTCCGGGAGACGCGAAACCAGAAGTAGCGTCCTAAACACATGGTGGGAGCCGACACACATGTTTCCAACTCCCCTGAGTACATGGGAGATATAAGGGAGCCTTGAGGGGCACTCTGTGACGCTGACACCAATGAGGAAGGAGGGGAGGTTATCACACCACCTTGTACAGCGCCCCCGGTGACCTGGATAAGGCTGGACCGGTATCTGACAGCACAGTCTCTCCTGAGGACGCCCAGCGATGATAGCGGGCAGAAACGCGTCGAGATGTATGACTGGGACTGACTAAACGATCATGTGCATCAGATAAGTAACGATTCTATACACCTGCCTGTGGGAACTATCGATCTGTCTTGGATTGAGTGTTATCTCTGTACCTTGTGTACCCTTGAATAGGGGATATGTATGATATATGTAATTGGATCAAGGGAAGGTGTATATAGTGACCTGGACATTGACGGAAATCATATATCTAATGGGGGTGGATTATAGGACACAGCAGACTTGAGACCGGACCCCTGTGGGTTGTACGGAGTGGGGCTTGAGACACAGTTTAAATATATCAATCTGAGGTCTAATAGATATTAATCCGCCAGTGGCGGTTATGCTACATAGCATTCCTATGCACCAATAATTACAAATAAAACACCCTTTGATGTAAAATCAAATCATACACACACAGGGAAGATGATGGGGGTTGACCCACATCTACTTTTGAGATACACCTAAGACCAGGATAGATTCCCAGGGGTGGTAATTGCCATAGTGCAGTAACAGGGACACTAGGGCAAGCCACCGTGGAACGGGGACACCTGACACGTTATGTGTATAAAACTCCGTAGACAGGCAGGGGCAGAGGATAGGGTGAGTGTGGGATTATAGGCTCCCTCTTCCCCTACTGCTCAGTATTCACTGGATTACAGGTGTAGGGCATACACACACTACTGACTGATTTTAATAATAATTAAAAAATAAAGCTATCTTAATTGTGCACTCCTTTGGAGATTTAATAATTTATTTTGAGTCACATTTATCATAATTTAGAGAATCATATAATACACTGCCCCCATCGGGCTAGAATAATGGGAGCCCTTTACTGATGTATATATGATGTGATATATGAGCCCTATACGGTTGCTGGATCTGATATGTCAGCCTAGAGGTTGTAGGGCTTCATATGAGCTTACAGCACATCTGATAGCCAGCACCACACATAAGGCTCACAAGACAGCCTAGGCTCACTAAGCCTTTTTTTTTTTTTTTCTTTCTAAAAATTTAATTTTGTAATGTAATGTATTCTGTGTTCAATCTATGTTTATTGAATAAGTAAAAAGGAACAAACAGTAAAATCGACCGTACAATGTCAAATATTTCTAAGCTTAACGCCAACATACTAAGAGTTTCTTGTGATATATTAAAAGTTCGAGTATTAATTATGAAAAAAAATAAAAAAAAAGGAAAAAAAAAAAAAACTGCGCTTAGTGAGAAGCATACATTCAACATATTTGTTGCAAAACATAGCAAATTGACACTAGTAAACTCACCAACTACAATATCTAAATTAACAATATAAAGCTCGCTCCCTTTGAGCTGGGAGTTGGTGGAGTAAACCTAAGACTTGAAACTTAAGTCTCAGCTCTCTCGGATAGGCTCATGTTGGTAGGTATAACTCGTGAGAAAGAGATGACTCTAGAAGTGAAGGTCAGGGCAGGGTAGGGAGTTAAGACACGAGGCGAGGTATGCAAGTGAGGAAAGAGAGAGAAAAAGAGGAAAAATAACGGGGAGGGCGGAGTCGGGGGGTGAGGAGGGGATGGGCACCCCCCCTCAGGAGGGACCAAAGATCTCCAAGTATCTTGGAGAATCAACAAACATCGTCCATCGTCCCCATGTTACTACAAATTTATCGCTGGAATTGTTCAA
This sequence comes from Allobates femoralis, assembly GCA_033576535.1. NCBI lineage: Eukaryota > Metazoa > Chordata > Amphibia > Anura > Aromobatidae > Allobates > Allobates femoralis. The sequence goes on from JARQOC010001670.1 coordinate 25,131, forward strand.
TTCTGCTGTGAGATCCTCCATCCTACAAAGACTATGCATTTCTTTCAACCAGTCTGTCAAAGGTGGACAGACTGTTTGCTTCCAATACCGCGGAATGATTGTATGGGCTGCTGCAATGCAGAACCGCAAGATATCTCTTCTTTGCGACTTAATGGTACCCGGGAGGATAGATAGTAACGCCATCTGAGGTGAAGCCTCCACGTCTTCGCCACTTATCTCCCTATATGCGAGGAAGACCCCCTTCCAAAAGGGCTGTAGCTTGCTACAACTCCACCAGATATGAGTCATCGTTCCCCTCTCCACCCGGCACCTCCAACACATATCAGACACAGAGGGGAACGCCGCGTGAAGATCGACCGGGCAACGGTACCATCTGGCCATGATTTTAAAATTTTTTTCCTGGGCTTGACAAGCCACCGACATTTTATGCGATATGACAAATGCTTTCTTCCAGTCGTCCCCCGAGATGGTGGTGCCCAGCTCCCCCTCCCACCTTCTGGTATATTTAGGTAGGTCTTCCGAGCCAGAGTGACTTAAAAATGTATAAATTAAGGACACGCAGTGGGCAGGTGGAGAGTTTTGTAGGAGCATCCTCTCGAAGGGGGAAGGCGAGGAGGAAATGTCGAGCCCCCGATTTCCCCTCAGTAGAAATGACTTAAACTGCGCGTATTCCATCCAGGGAACATCTCCAACAGTTCTAACAAAGATATCGTATGGCATCAGGCTGTTACCCTTCAAAGAGTGGTGACAGCGAGGCTCATCACCCAGACTCCAATTCAGGAACCGATGTACGCCCATTCCAGGCGGGAAGTCCGGATTATTGAACAAGGGTGTGAGGGGCCCCCGGCCCATGGATAAACGTCCCTTTTTGGTCTCCTGATCCCAAATCTGGAGGGCAACTCTTAGAGCATTTGAACCCGGGCTAAAACTACCCCTATTGAGTGGGCTAACCCAGGGTAAATTGTGTAGGGGAATTCTCGAACAGTTCTGCTCCAAGCTAACCCATTGTTTAGAGCTGCTATTATATTGCCAGTCTATCATTCGAGTCAGAATGGTCGATCTGTAATAAAGTTTAAAATTGGGGAGACCCACCCCACCCCTGCATTTATGTCTATATAGTGTATTTACCGCTACTCTCGGTCTCCGGGATCCCCAAACAAACCGTAACAGAATAGTTTGCAGCTTCCGGAAGAATGATGCTGGTATACTAATGGGTACCGTTTGAAAAAGGTATAAAAACCGGGGCAAGACATCCATTTTAATCACATTGATTCTCCCGAACCACGATAGAGTACGTTTATCATATCCATTTAGGTTCTTAATTGTTTTTTCTAAGAGGGGCAAATAGTTCAAAGAAAATAGCTGCGAGGAGTCTCTAGGGATCCAAACCCCAGGTACTTTAAAGCGGATGTCTGCCATTTAAACTGGAAATTGTCCTTCAGAAAAGATACGTCCTTGGTCGGGAGAGTAACGTTTAGTGCCTCTGATTTGCCGAAGTTCACCTTAAAGTTACTGAGGCTACCGAACCTCTCAAATTCTTTCACCACAGAGGGGAACGAGGTCCGAGGGTTAGAAACAAAAAGCAGGAGATCGTCGGCAAATAATGCAGCCTTATACTGGTGGTCCGGTCCCGGAAACCCATATATATGCGGATTCTTCCTGATGGCTATCGCTAGGTGCTCCATTGTAATGACGTATAATAGAGGCGACAGAGGGCAACCCTGCCTGGTGCCATTGTTGATGGGAAAAGGAGAGGATAAAAGACCATTAACTTTGACCCTGGCTGTCGGACATCCATATAGGGAGGCAATCTTCCCTATGAACCTATCACCCAGACCAATTTGGCGCAGGGAGGCCATCATAAACCGCCAATCCACCCGATCGAAGGCCTTCTCCGCGTCTACAGAAAGGAGACACAGCGGAACAGAATCAGCCCTCGCTCGGTCCATTAGACCAAACAGTTTATTTGTATTGTCCCTGGCCTCCCTACCCTTTACAAAGCCAACCTGGTCTGTGTGGATTAAATCGGGAGCCAAGGGCCAAGCCTGTTAGCCAGAGTCTTTGAAAACAATTTGATATCTACATTAATTAAGGATATTGGCCTGTAGTTAGCGACACAGGAGTGGTCCTTACAGGTTTAGGGAGGACGCTAATATGGGCTTCCAGCGACTGGGGAACCCAAGGGGACCGGGGCGAGACAGCGTTGAACACTTTAGTTAAAAATGGGACCAATTGGGCAGAAAACATTTTAAAAATTTTGGAGTAAAGCCGTCAGGGCCAGGGCTCTTACCCGACGGAGTCCTTGATTACAGCGGCTATCTCTTCTTCTGAGAAATCGTTATCTAAAAGCAAAGCAGTACTCCCCGGGAGAACAGGCAGGGCGGTGTCCCTGATATATCCTTCAATACCGGCCAAGTCTCCCCGAGGCCCCCCCGCCGCCTGCTTTTTAATGTTGTATAGATCATTGTAGAACTCCTGAAAGGTCTCGGAAATCAAAGATGGAATTTGTGTGTGCCCTCCCCTTGCCCGCAAAATGGAAGGGACATGCCCTGGGTCTTCTCTAGGGTGCAGGACTCTAGCCAATGGCCTACCACATTTGTCCGAGTATTCATACATGTGTCTTTGCAATCTATAACGAAAACGTAAATATTTCTGGTCTAATAAGGCCCTAAGCTCCTCTCTACTTTTAGTCAGCTCTGCGAGAGTGGCATTGCAGGAAGAGTGCTTATGTATTCTATCTAGGTTAGAGATTTTTAAAAGGAGAGCCTCTACCTCCTCCGCCCTTTGTTTCTTTAGTCTCGCTCCATGTTGGATTAAGAGTCACCGCACCACACACTTCAGGGTCTCCCACTGTGTGGGCAGAGCCGTGGAGTGAGAATCTGAAGGAATTCATCGATGGTACGTTTAATCTCGGATGTACAACAGGAGTCCCTGAGGAGATTATCGTTTAGGCGCCACGTAAAAGGTCTCCTGATGCCATCTGGCATATCAATAGTGAGGAAGACTGGTGCGTGGTCGGACCATGGGCAGAAGCCAATTGAGGCCTGCATCCGCCACGACAATGCTCCCTGGGACACCATGATCATATCTATCCAGCTATAGGTGGAATGAGCAGGAGAAAAATAGGTGTAGTCTCGCTCCGTGGGATGCAACACCCGCCACACATCTACTAGTCGATGTCCCTGGATGGATCTCTTGAACGCATTTATTTTTCTATAAGATAGGAAGCTATGGCCAGAGGAAGTGTCAATCCCAGGGTCTAACGTGAAATTAAAGTCACCTCCCAACACAACTGTCCCCTCTGCGAAGTCCAATAAAGAAGACAATATACTCGCAGAGTAACCCGTGGGGTCTCTATTGGGGAGGTACCAGTTAACAATGGTAAATATTTGGGAGTTGATACGTAGTTTCAAAAATATATATCTTCCGGCTCCATCAGTAACCGTATCAAGAACCGTGTGGTTCAATGACTTGTGGAGGGCTATCGACACTCCCCTAGACTTCGAGTCAGGGTTTAAGCTGTGTGTCCAGGAGGTGTAATATCTATTTCTTAACGTAGGTACACAGCCAGTTTTGAAATGGGTCTCCTGCATCAAAAGTATCTGTATCCTTTTTTTATGCATACTGTATAGGATCTGGGATCTCTTCTGGGGAACGTTAATACCCCTTACGTTAAGGGATCCAATGCTTATTTGCTCCATCTCAGAGGGGCAGCGCCCAAGGAAAAAAGGGGAAGAGAGAGAAGCGGGGAGGTCTGAGAAAGTTTGTGTAGAGGAGAGAAAGGGAGAATGGAAGAAGGGGACAAAAGGGGTAGTACAGAGAAAGAGGGAAAAAAGAGATACAGATAAAGAGGTGTGAATAGTGCAAAAAAATGGAAAAGGAGTTATACAGCGAGCTCAGAATAAGTCACGAGCTGCGAGACCAATAGTTATTTTAAAGGCCAACTCAACTCCCCTACGGGTTGGGAATGTAAATAACTCTCTCTACGAGGCGCAATCCCTTGGGGGGAAATGTAATGCAGGGATATTTAACTCTCCCCACCCCGGCACATCAACATCATTATCATTATCCCACCCACTCTACGCATAACAGGAAGAAGGTGCCTTCCACTGAGAGAGTCTCAAGGCGGTGAGAATCCTCCCCTCCGGACCCCCCGACCACCCATCTCTCCCCAGTGTCGCCTCGGGAGGCCAAACAACCACCCGAGTGGCATAGTGGGCCATTCGTCAATGTAAAATGAGGAAGCTGTAATTCCGCCAAAAAGGGTGTGACGTCTTCCGGGGAACGGATTGTTAACATTTTCCCATCTCTCTTGACTTGGAGGCGGAAAGGGAACCCCCATGTATACGGTATGTCCTTGGCTCTCAAGATGTCCAGTAGGGGCTTCAAAGCCCGCCTCTTTAGCAGAGTAAGACGGGAAAGGTCGGGCAGGACCTGTAGCTCCTTTGAGCGGTATGTGGCTCTGGCTCCCTGTCTGAGGTTCTGCATAATATTGTCTTTTTGTAGATAGTGGTGGACCCTGCAAATGACATCGCGAGGTCGATCAGGGTTGGTGGGTCGTGGCCCGAGAGCCCTATGGGCCCTATCTAATTCAATCTTGCTGTTAGGGGGAGCCTTTAGAACCTTGGAAAAAATCTGATGCAGAACAGATGGAAGATCCCTGGGCTCGACTGTCTCCGGGAGACCCCTCACTCTAATATTATTGCGGCGACCCCTATTCTCTGCGTCATCCATGGCTTCTACCAGGTGTTGAATTTGGTGAGACTGATGTTCTATTATCTCCTGTTGGTGCACGACCTTCTCCTCAAGGGTCTTTAATCTGCTGTCAAGAGCATGGATCTGCATCTCCACATTAGAAACTGCCGCACGGGTGGATGCCACCTCTGCTTTGCATGCTCTCTCCAATCTGTCAACATACGCCTCCATATCTGCTTTTGTTGGTATAGATGCAATATGGGCCCTCAGGGATCTCATTTCTGACATTAAGTCCAGCTCCTGGTTGTCTACAGAGGGGGGCCTCTCACACTCCACTCCCCCTTGCTGCATCTCAGGGTTTTCTCTCCCATCTCTCATGGTGTCAGCCTGCTCAACCCTCTTCTGTACAGTTCCATATATGATGGGAGAATAGTCATGGCCTTCCCCTGTCTCTGACCTGGGCCTCCCTCCTCTCCCTGAGCTCCCCCACTCCAAAGCTGTCTCCTGTGAGGGGGGAGAGTCGGATCCTTCACTTCCCATAGCTGGGGTCTGGTGAACTGTTCACCTTCCTGCTCCGTCACAGGTCCTTGACTGTCCAGAGCTGCAGGAGCATCCCAGGCTGTGCTGGAGATCTTATCAGCCTGACCCTGTACTCTGGGGGAAGGGGGCGCCTGCTCTCCGTGAATCTCTGCTGTTGATACAGACACTGCAGGCTTAGGGAGCTGCCGTGACGGTCCCTGAGGAGACGCTCTCTCCTCCCGCTTTCCTGGGGATCCCCTCTTGCAGGCTGATCCCGGGGGCTCCCTTTGTTCTTTCCCCCTGCCATGCCTGGTACCTTATGCAGCGTGTCGCTGCTATGTGGGGAGGAGTGCATCAGGCCGTCAGCCATCTTAGAGCCGCTCCGACGGGGAGCAGGTGACTGGGACCCAGAAAAGAACTGCTGTATCCCACCGGTAGAGGCCCTGACTGGCTGAATCCGGGTCCCGGGCAGTCCCCCCTTCTTCCTGGAGCTCATGGCGGTGCAGGCACGGCGATATTGTGCTGGTAAGTCAGCTTTTTGCCGAGGTGGATGGAGGAGCTCGAGTTCAGAGCGTCCTCACACACTCATGGCTAGCTCCGCCCCTGTAATGTATTCTGTATTATAATCAGCTCCAGCCTCCAGCACCAGTGTCCACACCTTGTTTGCCAGCTGATCGTCACTGCTGGTGTCAGCACAGCGACGATGCGCTCAGTGATGATGTAATCACTTTATTCCATGACCAGCTGATCTGCTGTGTCGGCAGTTGTCAGACACTGTTTTTGGCGACATCCACCATGCAGCCCTGCTGCACAATTTCTTCCGGCCGTTCAGACAAACATTCCATACACACACAGGTGTAGGTGACTGTTGCCTTCAGTCATAAAGCATTACAGGAGTGCTCTTCAGATGTTATTTTACGCGGGACTGTAACGTAATGGCGGGCAAAAGAATTTTAACCCAAAAAACAGTCACTAACAAATTTTTTTGGTTTTGCCTTCATTAATATTTCGATAATTTTGAAACACATTTTGTATTTTTGTACAATTCCAGCAACAGATAAATTCAGTAAAGGTCCAATAATGCCCTTTGCCATGCTATCTTTGCTATGTTGATATGCAAACAGACATGCATGTTTTCCCTAACAATTTGTAAATTTTAAACTTACTGACAATCACGACTTCCTGCGGGCATTCATAGCCCTATATGAAGAGCATGAATGCTTGTGGCGCACCAGGCTCCCTTCATATAAGAATAAGGCAGTGAAGTCAGCGGCCTATGCCAAACTGTGTGACTTGTATGTCCAATACCACCCCGGGGAGACCTGTGACGAGGCTTTGGTGAAGGTGTGAAAATCAAGTCACTACGGACCGTCTTTAAAAAAGAGCACCAGAAAGTGATTGACTCACGGTCGGGGTGTGGAACAGATGATGTTTATGTCCCACAATTGTGGTATTACCACCTACTGACTTTTACACTTGGCCAGCAGCTTCCTCGCCAGACACTCAACACCAGGAGCTTTGTACGAGATGCATGTTCAACTCCAATGCCCACGTTATTGCCTTCTGAGGTGGGTGTGTGTGCCAAGTATTTGAAAAGTACATAGTGTACTGTTGTACCATAATTTTGGAAATTAGAAAACCCATTTGAAAAATTAAAAAATAAAGTAGTGTTTTGAAAGTTAGTCTCTGTCAGGACGCTTTTAATGTCCTGATTAGTGATGAGCGAGCACTAAAATGCTCGGGTGCTCGGGCCGAGCATCTCAAGATACTCGTGTACTCGGCCAGAGCACCGAGCCCAATGTCAGTCAATGAGTGACAGGCTCCGCCCACAGACTTCCGGTTATAAAACGAGTATTTCTGGGAAAGGGTGGGAGGGTGGGCTTTCTTAAACTGCCGCAACATATAACACCTTGCTGTGGCCCCCAGAGGGATCCTAACAATGAATCTGCTCCCTGTGTGGTGCCAGCTCACTGTGTGCACTGAAGGGAGCTGTGTATGTGTGTCAGATTGCTAATTATTAGCGAGCAGTCCGAGCATCTCGCCGGTACTAGGTGCTCGCCGAGCATCCCGAGTCCCGGGATACTCGTGCGAGTAACGAGTAGCGCAGAGCATACTCGCTCATCCCTAGTCCTGATGACTGCTCTACAAACGTACTGTAATCTTCGATGGAGAACAGTGTGAAATCCATCTACCTTTATATTTAGATATGTTAATTTGACATAGCCACCAGTAGGGCCGAGGTTTGACATGTTAAATAGCCATTAATCATCCTCTTTGCCCTGTTTACATCACGTATGACCTGCAGACACAATGTTCAAATTTAAAACTCACTGCTAAAAATCTAAACTCTTTAATCATTTATTTGGTTTGTCTTTTAGGAACAAGACAGTACTGTGGCTTCCCAAGAACAAACAACATCAGGCAGCCAGAGCCCTCCATCCACATCACAGGGAGTTGGGTACCCAGCCCATTGTCACAGAAGAGCGTCCTGGTTCAAGGTTTACAGTGCGGCGTAGACGACCTGTCACACCCCCTACCATCGAGCTTGGCACATGAGCAAAAAAAGTCCTTTTCAACATGGAGAGTACACCCAGCACTGGATTTGGTCAGGTGGTCAGTGAGCGCTTGGTCACTATGGACTATGAGACACGGCGGAGTGTGGAGAGGGTTATCTTCCTGGCACTTGACGCGGGCAGTGATGGCACTATTACACGGCGTACCATTCTTGCTGAGCCACCAGAGCCAACACCAGTTGTCCACTATCCAAGGGGACAAATGTATGCTGCGGTAGCAGGTCAAGATTTGCGTGGCACACAAAATGTAGCAATTGAAGAAAAAGAACATAGCAGCAGGGATGATCACTATAATCAATCTTTATTAATATAAAAAACTCAATAGAAAAACACAAAACACCACTGACCACCTCTTAAATTTAAAAACAATTAAAACCAAAAAAGGTGTTACAAAGCTGGTGTACAAAAGGTATGTACAGGTTACTGAGCAATAAGCAATAATACCGAGTCAGAGTATAGTACAATGTAATTTGCTGGCAGATCTAAACAAATGTCTCAAATACAGTCAATTTGCAATCAAATTGTGCCCTATTAACCGTAATTACACTGCACCCTTGCAGCTATGGTCAGGGCCAAACCCTCCAAGCTTCACCATAAAAGAAGACCAGAAAGGTCTTGTACACCCTCTAAAATGTCCTGCATAAGGGCCAAGGATACAGAGTAATCTGCCAGCCAACTCAACCCTCAGGTATATACAATATAATCACTATAATCACATACCCAGCCACCAGCTATCCAAGGACCCGACCCACTCAAAATGTACCACAGCAGAGGCCTGTTCAATATGCTTACAATCCAATGGTTAGCCAGGCAACGTTGGGTCGTGTTGGTGCCTTTAACCAGGATGAGTCACAATATCAAGCACTCTAATTTGTTTGAAGTCTTTGCAAACTACATATGTGTAAGTGCCTTTATTACATGCAGGCTGATTTTTCTATGGCCAAACCATGATATGAATGGTTTGTTTGCCTTTTACACCATGTTTTTTGGTTGATATATTTTTGAAAAACCCAAACATAAAGAATCAAGTTTGGAAGTATTTTCTTCAATGCGACATAGCATGTACAGTGATGTTATTGGTTTAAAAATGGACATACAGAATATTTGAAGGAGGTTCACCTTAACGCCGTAATGTAGGGTAATACGCATTTTGGAAAACAAAAGTTTATAGTTTGGATTTGGGTCTGTAATTTCGCAAGATGTTGCATCAAGCCATAGACACATACACCATTATAAACGTACCCAAAAATCACATATATAGCTGTATAGGTCAATGTCAGCATTAAATTCATTTTATTTTTTGGAAGTAGCCGACATATGTCTGTGTTGTTTGTATGTCTTGGAATGTTTTTGGAATGTTCATTCCTGTTTTTTTTGGGACCTTAATAAAAAATTAGCCTTAATAAGGGTTACGGTAAATTTGTTGACAGAGCTGTAACACCTTTGTGTTAATTTATTACTCAGAATACATTTTGTAAAAATGTGTTGACTTTCATTTTAGGAAGAATACCCACAACATGTAAGTCTGTGACCTATGCCACTCCTAAGGCACACTTATCAAACAAGACACATATTGTATGGATTTAATCTCCTTGTTTTTTATTTGGGTTCAATACATTACACACAGAATGGCCTCCCAACTTTCTGGAGTCTGGTTAGATCAAGTTACATTGTATCCATCAATCATTTCACACACAACGAGTGTGTTTTGTCTTATTGTCCCAAACATTAACGCCCTGTCAGGACATGTTTTCATGACATCTGTTACAGTGTGGTATAGTGACATACATGTACCTGTCTAATAACTTTCTAAAATGTAATCACCACTTAAATGCTATGTTGACTGACCTGTTATGCATTACCACATGTCGGATCCACTTGAAGGCATCTCTACTGGGTCCCCAAATAACCCACAGGACACACCATCATATGTCTATAACGTGGAGGAGGCCGGCACATCGGTGATCCCTAACTCTCAGCCTCCATCGCATTTACGTGTTCGGCAAAGGAACACACCTGTGCCCAACCCGAACCAAATGCTGAGTCTGGCACAACAGGTTCTGCTGCAGCAAGTTTGGGAACCACAGTGTGCCTTTGCCAGCCTGCTACAAGAAAGGCTACCATACCAAAATTTAAATCCGCCGTACGCGCCGTGACACGGCAATAAACACTTCTGCGGCACCTACGGGACAATAACCCGCGGGCGTTGCGTAATGCCACGTTGTGTGCTGTGTACAGCAATAACGATTTGATGTATGAGAGTGTACACACTATATTGGGCCCATACCATACTAGACTTTTTTTAGCTTTGCGCACTTGTGTGGGCCCGTAAATTGAAAATAACAATGAATGATCGTGCAGACGGCGCCTATGTGTAGTGCTGAAGTGACAGCTCATCCAAAATGGCGCTCTGTGAAGAGAGAACCAATCATAACGCAGGAACTTCCACCAATAATAGCTGATGTTGGCGCCAGCCAATCAGAACGCATGAGGGTTAACAAATCACAACTGAGGAGGCGAGACACAGATGAATACCCGGCACGCCTACGTGCTAGATTTCGCCATCGGTAACGCTGTTGCATTGTCAAAAAATGGAAAAACATGTAACAAAAAATAAACATTTTATTCGTCACTGATGACAGTAGTAAGCGATGTGATTATCGTACACACACGCAGGGAGTAACGCACCAAAGGAAGACTTTAGTGACGATCATTTATTAAAATTCTATTATGACACCTTGTTGAGGGTAGTAATGCACACATGAATAATCACATATGGCGCCTTGGTGTGCCGCATATGGGGCACGGATAACGAAATGCCTGACACGCCTACAGAATGAATTGCCTGAACACAGACATCGCCTGTGCCATTGATATCGCCACGTCACACGGCAGTAGGCATACTGATCGCTCAAGCTACATCGCTTGATTACCCGACAATGTTGGGAAACCTCTGAACTCAGAAAGAGATTAATCGCCGTTCAGTTGCCTTGTTACACGCGGCGACGCACAGGCGATGTCGCTTCAACATCGCCTGAACAGGAAGATCTCAGCGACATCGCCGGCGATATCTCCCCGTGTGACGGGCCCACCAATGCTTTCTTTTAGTCACGTATTGCGCCCCTTACAGCCTTATTTTTAGCCATAGTGGTTTCCTCCTATTTCTAGCATGTTTATTCCCATAGGGTATATAATGTGTACAGGTCCTATTCAGGATGCTAATAAACATCTCCCATTTGCTTTGTGTACTTTTATGTCTCGGGACATCGTCCCAGTTTCTCAGCCTTTGGAAATCTGCCTTCCTGAAGTTTAGTGTCCTTGTAGCCCCTCTACTACACATCTTATTAAAGGATACTTGAAAACTTATTACATTTTGTGATCACTATTATCCAAGTGACCTCCAACCCGTATATTTGATATGCGGTCTGGCCTGTTAGTTAATATTAGGTTTAACAGTGCCCCCCTTTCTGTTGGGTCCTGAACCAGTTGTGAAAGGTAATTGTCAAAAACCTATTACCTTTGCTGGAACTGCAGGTTTCTGTTCCCCAATGTATTTCAGGGTAGTTGAAGTCCCCCACAATAATGACTTCTCCCTGAGCCGCTGCTTCATCTATTTGCTTTATGAGGATATTCTCCTCCACTTCCATTATTGTTAGTGACTTATAACAAACCCCTATCAATAATTTATTCTTTTTTCCCCCTCCCCTTATCTCCACCCACAGAGACTCTACATTTCCATTAGATTCACCTATATTATCACGCAGGATGGGTTTTAAGGATGATTTTACGTATAAACATACACCTCCTCCTCGCTTATTTGTATGGTCATTTCTGAACAGACAATAGCCCTGTAAATTAACAGCCCAGTCATGGCTCTCGTCCAGCCATGTCTCCGATATCCCCACAATGTCATA
>JARQOC010001671.1:0-36820 GCA_033576535.1 Allobates femoralis
GTCGTCTTCTGTCCTCGCAGTGCCATATTGATGGTGCGCTGGCTGAAGGCTGTCCTGGTGCATCACGCCTCCTACCTGTCCACGGTGAGTTGCCGCCTCCTGACCAACACCGGCTCTGTGATGGTTTTATTTTCCGGTTGTCCTGATGTTTGTGGTTTCTTGCAGTTACCGGACTTGGTGCCGCAGTTGGGGTCTCTGTATCAGCTGATGGAGAGCCGGGTGAAGACCCTGCAGAGGATGTCCCGACTGAGCGGGAAGCTTTACCTTCTCATCACACAGGTGAGTGCCCCGGGGGCGGCTTCATAAAGGGATACTGGCCCTGGGCTGGCTTCTTAAAGGGATACTGACCCTGGAGGCGGTTTCTTAAAGAGATACTGACCCCTGGGGATGGTGGCTTAAAGAGATACTGATCCTGGCGGAGGCTTCTTAAAGAGATACTGACCCCAAGAGACGACATAAGAGTTCAACCTTGGACGACCATAAACTCCTCTAGTGGGGGGTCTTCTGCAGGTTACAGGGTCCGGTGCAGAATCGCTGGCTGTGATGACATGAAGAGAATGGTTTCGCATATCGCCTGACATCCAGTGATGTCTCCTCTTGGCTGTCTGAGCTCAGTCTGCTCCCGGGGAAGGAGGGAATTCAACATGGCATTGAGTCGTCGTTCCTTTAGCTACTTGGTGCTGCTTCCTCATGTTGCAATACTTTGTCTTTCCACTAGGTGTCAGCCGCAGAGATCTCGCAGAGGATACAATCCAATCAGGAGGCCAAAGTGGTGTACGAAGAAGGTAGGAGTCAGTGTGACCCTCGATATACGCACCAGGAGGACCCCTATAACACTTCACATTAGTCTCAAGTTAGTTTTCTACACCTTCAGTTTTCTCACAGCAGAGGATTTGTTGCAGGTTTCCCAGTTAGGATTATCCGTTCTCTGAACTAAATGGCCTGTGCTCCAAACTGACACATTGTAACGGAGTGTCAGAAATGTGCAGAGATTTATCTATCCTGCCATACGACTGTAGCAAACCCTCAGCTGTGAAAAGTTTTAGGTCGGGATACTTGTAGGAAAGTCTTCGTTCACTGACAGCAAACAAGAGTTCTTAAAAATGATGAAACAAAGTTTTATTAAAAGTTGTTGAACTTTGTGTTGTCCGGTAATGAAGCTTTGCCTGAAACATTACATCTGTGACTATGGGGCCGTGGGTGGAGGTTATGACCTCTGAGATTTGGGGTCAGGGCCTTGGAGCCTCTATGGTGCTAGTAGTTATTAAAGGGGTCCTCTGTATAGTATTTCTATGTATGGGTCGGGGTTCCCATTTTTGACCTTTTGATGTACTTCCTTCCGCTCTGTATTAAGTAATTGGTTTTGTTTTGCAGAATCTTCAGACAATGAGTCCGGGGACGAGGAACACAACACAAGCTCGGATGTAAGTACCAGATGCTTCTGCAGAACCACTACACCCAGCAAGCCCTGACTGCTGCCATACTTTAAGATTATAGCGATCTCCTGTCCTGATGCCCTCGGGTATTGGACGTGGATCGTCTATGTTGCCAACCACCTCTGCAGTCCCATCAGAGGTGGCCGGTACCTATACAGTAATCAATAAACTGTAATATTAAAAATGCCTTCATTCTTTCAATAGAGGATTTGAAATAAGATTTATGACTAGAGTAATATTTTAATGTTCATAATGTGGCATTAAGGGGTTAACATCTTTTGTGGGGAAATTTTGATATCTTCTAATCTAGGTGAAACTTTTGTAAAGGGCAGTTCTCCATTTTAACCACTGGGTGACAGTGTTGTCACAGTTAAATTTGCTGCAACAGTGACATCTGGTGGTGAAATCTAAAAGTGTCGTTTAGGGGAAGTTACAGCCAGATTTTCTTTCTCCCCATAGGAGAACTGGGAAGAAAACGAGGAAGAGGCAGAGAGCGGAGAAGAATCTGACGAGGGCGACTCTGAGGAAGAGATGAATGTGGACAAAGTTAATGGGGATTCAGACGCCGACCTCGGGAATGAAAGTGAAGAAGAATAACTTCTCCCATATTGTGGACAATTGCTAGAAGGTGCCCGTCCGTCAATGTGCAGACTGTACACGCAGCTGTGCGGGGGAAGAGGTGGCGGCAGGACCGGGACCGAGCGCAAGCAAACAGAATGTTCCTATAACCGTTTCTGCCTTTCTGAGAATCCCACCCGCCCTCCGTTCTCTGGGTCTCCTCAATAACCAGTCACTAAACGTCTGGTGATGCTTTATATTCTGGACTTCATCACCATCCTCCATCTTTATTTTCCCCCCTCCCCTGCTGCAGGTTTAACAAAAATGACAGGAGAACCATATATTCGGTGGCGGCAGCGGCGTGAGGTTTTATATTTTCCACTGATTTATTTTTGTGGCGCAGATCACTCAGCGACTATGAACAAGACTTAAAACATTTCATGAATCGATTGATCGCTGCAGACTAACATAGAAGAAAAAGATGGCGACAGCCCAATTTTATGGTTTTGTTGCCGATGTGCAGCGAGCCAAGACCTGCACAATATAATCCTTTTTTGGCTATTAAAATATTTAATTTTTATTCTTGATGATTTTTCTTTTAAATGAAGCAAAAAAAGCTGTAAAAAAAGAGAAAAAAAAAGTTTTTTTTCAAAAAAGAAAAGTTTTCTTTTCAGGCTGCGATGTCCCAGGGACGCCGGAATTATGTACAGTATATTTGTCTATATCTGAAGTTCTCGGCCGGATAATATCGCCACCTTTGTAAAGTGAATTAAAAAGATATTATAGTTCTCCTTTATCTTCTGAGGTCGTTGTGCCGGTTTATTGTGTGACTCGTTCATGTCGGTCCTGGGGGGGCGAGAGGACGGAGGATAACGAGGGCCGGTGACGTCACGTGTATCTGGGGGTGTTGGCGATCAGGAAAGGACAAGATATTAATGGAAAAACCATGGGGATAATCACCCGGTACTAAAAGGTTCTGTGAACTTCAACTGATTCTGTTCTGTGGATCTGTTCAGTGTAACGGGAATTAATTCACTCTGACTCCTCAGCAATCATAACTATCGACATAGTAGACTTGTGCAAAAAGATATGTACAAACAAAAATACCCTGTCCTGAGTAACTTCTCACCGTTCTGAGTTTGCTACAATAGCAGACAATCCTGTAAGATCAATGTACGGAACTCCAGACTGATGCAATGTAAGAGAGAGATGTACTGAGCCATTGTGGTCTGAAGGATTGTGTTGACCACATACAAGTGTAACAAACACTCAGCTGTCACAGGCGTTGGATCTATAGAGGTTTTTTTTTTTATTATTATTATTATTATTATTAATCCTTAGCATTTAATGGTTAATGAGCAGAGCTGAAGAATTCATGGCTGCAGACCTCGGCTTCAAGCCCTCGGTTTTGCTTTTCACTGGCATCCGCTGATTCCTTTCTTTTCGATGATTCCCCTCTTCGTATTAAAACACAGACTATACATTAAATTGTGCTGACTCTCTCCCGGTGTAAATCCTGGGCAATGTTTTTTTCTCATCAATGAAAGTGTCCGGATAGGATCATCTTCAGCAGACATCCCCTTTAAATGAACACAGGCTGAAGCTTTAGGACAGACTCTTCATCTGCAGCCTCTGCTTAATGGCAAGTCACAGCCTGTCCTGACCCCCCCCTCAACATGTATAGTGTAATCAGTATAGAATGAGGCAACGTATCCTTAATGGGGTTGTCCATGTACAGAATAGGTGATCACTTGTGGCTTGTTGGGCGTCTGGCCACTCAGATTGGCTGATTGGGAGGGTTTATCTCTGGACGCTCGACCTTTGCTCCATTCACTCCCTATAGGACTGACTGAAACCTCTGCTGCCGGAAGCTTCAGAGAAAATAGATGGAGCCGAGGAGAATGAGAGACTTATCCAAGGACGTGTTCACTCATCCATGTGTTTTTTATAGTTCGGATTCTACCTGTTCCTTGTGGCGCTGATATTGAACAAAAATGGTTCCACGACGCTCCTGATCGACTCCTACTGCTTTGCATCAGTTCCTTGCTGCTGTACGGCCATGTTTGCTGTCCGTGAATGAGGACACTGGTTACATTCTGAAGCCGAAATCCCCCCCTCTATAGAGGGGGCAGAGCATTCTCCAGACTGATACATTGTAACAAAGCAGCAGAGAGATGGGTGCAGGATTAATCTCTCAGCACTGGCTACATTGTATCTGCAGAGCAGGACACATAGAACTCTTCAGTCTCCATAATGATACATTGTAACAAAGTGAAGATATGTGCAGCCACTGGAGAAGGATCAATCTTACACAGCACTGGATACATTGTATCTGTAGAGCTGGATACATAGCATTCTATCCAGACCGATACATTGTAACAAAGCAGCAGAGAGATGTGCAAGCAACTGCTGGTGAAGGATCAATCTCGGATACTTTGTATCTGCAGAACAGGACATCGAGTGTTCGATCCTATCCAGACTGATACATTGTAACAAAGCTGCAGAGAGAGCTGGAGCCTGCCGCAGATGGAGAATGAGTTGTCATTCACTGATGGTGAACATCTTAAATAGCGAAGAACAAAGCGCCATTCATTTTTCTGATCATCATAATGGGAGACCCAGACAATGGGGTTTAGGGCACTGCCCTCCGGAGGCCACACTAGGTACTACAAGTTTGTAGTAACCGCCCCCTCCGCTTATAAACCCCTACCGCAGGAGATATCCTCAGTTTTAAACTTAGTGTGCTCGGAGGATCACACGCTTTGCTTGCACATCACAGCATTCTCACAGCTTACGTGATGGCGTATGAAGAACTGATAGGTCCCGGTCGGGGACCTCCGGCAGTCTCCCTGTTCACCCTTGGGGAACACGCAGGTCGAGGTACCAGAGGGCCCAGAGCCTGGACACTTCGTGTCCTCCCGGTACGCTGCCGCGCTCCTTCCCATCCTTCCTTGGGGCTCTGGGGGGTGGGAGACAGGAGCCTTGCACAGCTCCGCTCCGTCCGAGGCCTCCCTAAATGGTGCTCACAGACCGGACTGGAGCCAGCCCAGTCCGAGGCCTCCCTAAATGGTGCTTACAGACCGGACTGGTGCTGAACCCCCCGTCCGAGGCCTCCCTAAATGGTGCTTACAGACCGGACCGGCACTGAGGTACTATGTGTGTCTCCTGTGTGCCTGGGGGTAGTGTCCGGCACTATGTGTGTTCTGACACTCAGACCGCGCGTACCTCTCGGGGTCCGCGGTTCTGGCGGTGTTCCTTGTGCTGGGGTCACCCTAGCTGACCGCCCTGTGTGTCACAGGGGCTGAGGCTGCGGGGCACAGATTTGTTTGTCTGAGCCCTGGGTATGGTGCTTGCACGATATCTCCCGCGCTGCGGGCTCCGGCACCAGATTATTAAGATGGCTGCCTGGAGAGATGAGGAGCAGCCCACGGGATGACATCATCGCTGGGCGTGTGTGTGTGCCTTCCCGGGTTTTTTCTGCACCGCCCCCCGACTCGGCGGCGGCCATTTTCTCCTCACTTCCCTGCTGGGACTGGTTGAGTGCACTGCTGCACTCCCGGGGAGACCTTGCGGAGCCCTTTCGGAGGCCACACACGCGTCGCTCCTCTCCACCGCATTAGCGGTCGGTAAGCCACCGGTGTACCGGTTTTCTGATTGGCTTATTTCCCCTGCTGTCGGTATGTCCTCAGCAAGAAAAGGTGCTGCTAAGGCAGGCAGTACAACCGCTACCTGTGCTACGTGCAACGGGACGCTGGTTGGGGGGTCCTGCAATAACTGCGGACACCACGATGCCCGAGCTGATAGTGCAGAGACTGCAGCTCCGGTGCTGTACCCTGAGGTGCAGGTGATCCCAGGGCCATGGGAAACGCAGAATAAGATTAATGAATCTCTGTTGTCCCAACTGTCCTCCATGTCGCAATCCCTGGAGGCGCTGACGAGGAGGCTGGAAATCCCAGCTAATCCTTCAAGTTACCCCCGGGTGTCACCCGTTTCAACCGCGAGACCCCTTAAGCGGGCTCGCCGAGATGACTCCCCCGAGATCCAGACCCTCTCTGAGGAGGAGCATCACTCCGAGGGTGACGAGGAGGATGGGGGGTCAGTTCTCGAGTCTGTGTCAGAACCACCAGACGGGGTGGAGGACTTGGTATCCTCCATCAACGAGACTCTACGTCTCGTGGCACCCCCTGCGGAGGTGGAACTCCACCCGAAGGAGGTCTATCAGTGGTTGCAGCCGGAGGCTCGACCATGTGGCTCCTTTATGGACCACACTAATTTCGGAAGGGTGGTTAGAGCACCCAGGGTTCATCCTGGACGGCGTTATGTCCGCAAATCTAAGGACAATCGATTCCCCTTCCCCCAGGAGGTGCTTCAGGAGTGGTCGCAGTCCCCGAAGGTGGACGCTTCCATGACCAGGATAGCTGCACGCTCCCTTTTCTCTGCCTCTGATAGCTCCTCGTTGAAGGACGCGACGGATAGACAGGTCGAGCAACTCGCCAAGTCTTCTTATGAGGCTGTGGGGTCTTCATTTGCCCCCAATTTTGCAACGGTCTGGACCCTGCAGGCGATCACCACCTGTTTGGATGGTATTACTGACCTGGCAGGGTCCAACTCAGAAGTCCTGGCGCTTACCGATAGGGCACGGGCCTACGCGGATTACGCCAGGACGGCTACCTTGGAGACTGCCACCCGCTCTGCTGTGGCCTCGGCCAATGCTATTGCGATCCGCAGGTTGTTGTGGCTGCGTCTATGGGACTCAGATACCACGTCAAAGAAGATTTTGCAAAGTCTTCCTTTCTCTGGTGACAGGCTCTTTGGAACTGAGCTGGACAAGCTGATAAAGGATTCTGCGGAGTCTAAGATTCCACAGAATAAGCCTAAGCCGCGGTATACCGTCAAAAGGAACCCTAAACAGTGGTCCTTTCGCTCCAGCTCGCAATCCTCAGCACCGTCCGTTCGCACGGACAGAGGGGGCAAAACCTCTACTCAGTGGCGCCCCAAAGGTCGCCAGAAGAAGCCGGCGGGGGCAGCAGCTGCCACCCCCAAATCCACTTCCGCATGACTCGCTCTCTCGTCCTGCCGCCCCACAGGTGGGGGGCCGCCTGTCCCAATTCCGGGACAGATGGTTACTCCACGTTCAAGATTAGTGGGTCCGAGACGTTGTCTCGCGCGGCTACAGGATAGAGCTGACGTCGCGTCCAGCGCACCGATTCCATCGGTCTGTCCCATCCCCAGAAAAGGCTCAGGCTTTTCACCTGGTGTTGGAGGGACTCCGCAGAGACGGGGTAGTGGTCCCAGTGCCTTCTGGGGAAAGATTCAGGGGTTTTTACTCCAACCTCTTTATTGTCCCGAAGAAGGACGGCTCGTTTCGTCCAGTTCTGGACCTCAAGTTGTTCAACCGTCACGTGTTGGTTCGGAAGTTCCGCATGGAATCCCTGCACTCCGTGATCGCGGCTGTGTCGCAGGGAGATTTCCTAGCGTCCATAGATATCAGGGATGCTTACCTTCACGTACCCATTGCACCGGCTCATCAGCGCTGGTTACGATTCGCAGTGGGGGACGAACACTTCCAGTTCGTGGCGCTGCCTTTCGGGTTGGCCTCGGCACCGCGGGTGTTCACAAAAGTGATGGCCGCTATGATGGCTCTCCTACATGTGCAGGGACATGTCGTCATACCCTATCTAGACGACCTGCTGGTCAGGGCGCCTTCGGAACGCCTTTGTCGGAAAAGCCTGGAGGTGACCATACAGTCTCTGGAACAGTTTGGGTGGCTTCTCAATATTCAGAAATCGACCCTGATTCCGACCCAGTCACTGACGTATCTGGGCATGGACTTCCACACAGACTCAGCCCTGGTGTCTCTGCCACGAGCCAAACAGCTGGCCATCCAATCAGGAGTGCAAGATCTCCTCCTGTCGCAGCACTCATCCCTGCGGGTTTTGATGAAGCTGGTGGGGCGCATGGTGGCAGCAATAGAGGCGGTGCCTTTCGCACAATTTCGCCTCCGTCCTCTCCAGCTGGAAATCCTCCGCAGATGGGACAAGAGGACGTCCTCTCTGGATCGGCTGGTGGTCCTTTCCCAACCGACCAGGGATTCCCTACAGTGGTGGCTTCAGCCATGTCACTTGTCACGGGGCCGGTCCTTTCTCAAACCGCCATGGTTAGTGGTGACCACTGACGCCAGTCTCAAGGGCTGGGGTGCAGTGTTCTTACACCGCAGGGCTCAAGGCCTCTGGACGCAGTCGGAGTCGGCGTTGCAAATCAACGTGCTGGAGATCAAGGCGGTCTATCTGGCGTTTCAGACGTTCCTGTCAGGACAGCCCATTCGGGTTCAGTCCGACAATGCGACGGCCGTCGCCTATATAAACCATCAGGGAGGGACCAGAAGTGCTCAGGCCCTCGCCGAAGTCCACCGCATTCTATCATGGGTGGAAGACAACGGCTGCCTGATCTCCGCAGTTCACATCCCAGGGGTCGAGAACTGGGAGGCCGACTATCTAAGCCGGCAGGGGATGGACGCCGGAGAATGGTCTCTTCATCCGGACGTCTTCCGGGACATCTGCAGCAGATGGGGCACCCCGGATGTGGACCTGATGGCCTCGCGGCTGAATCATCAGGTGCCACAATACATGGCGAGGTCGTGGGACCCTCAGTCTCTGGGGGCGGATGCTCTGATCCTGTGTTGGCCAAGTTTTCAACTTCCATATGTGTTCCCCCCTCTGGCACTGATTCCCAAGGTCCTGTGGAAAATCAGGACGGAGTGCCACGAAGTCATTCTAGTGGCACCGGATTGGCCCAGGAGATCCTGGTATCCGGATCTGTGGCATCTGTCAGGCGGGAACCGGTGGGCTCTTCCAGAACGCTCAGATCTTCTCGCGCAAGGCCCCTTCTTCCACCTCAATTCCAGGGCCCTCAGATTGACTGCATGGCTCTTGAGGCCTGGCTTTTGACCTCTAGAGGGTTCTCTCCTGCAGTGGTTGACACCATGACCCGGGCTAGAAAGTCAGTGTCTCGGAAGATATACCACAGAACGTGGAAAATCTTCTTCACCTGGTGTGCCTCTGGTGGACGGTCACCGTGGCCTTTGTCAATTCCGACTCTGTTGTCTTTTCTACAGTCGGGCTTGGAGTTGGGCTTATCCCTCAGTTCCCTGAAGGGTCAGGTATCAGCCCTTTCGGTGCTGTTTGACAGGTGCTTGGCACTCCTTCCGAAGGTCCGTCATTTTCTGCAGGGGGTGTCTCGGGTGGTTCCGCCATACAGGCGACCGCTGGACCCTTGGGATCTTAACATGGTCCTGGCGGCTTTGCAGAAACCGCCGTTCGAGCCTATGAGGGACGTTTCCCTCTCTCGACTGTCCCAGAAAGTGGTTTTTCTGGTGGCAATTACGTCTCTGAGACGTATTTCGGAATTGGCTGCACTGTCGTGCAAGTCACCTTTCCTGGTGATCCACCAGGATAAGGTGGTGTTGCGTCTGCGGGCAGAATTTTTGCCAAAGGTGGTTTCCACTTTCCACTTGAACCAAGAGATTGTTCTCCCATCATTTTGTCCCGCTCCAGTTCATCAGGTTGAGCGTGACCTCCACACTCTGGATCTCGTGAGGGCTGTACGCATTTATGTGTCCAGGACTGCCTCCTTCCGGAGTTCGGACTCTCTGTTCGTCCTTACGGCGGGTCGCTGTAAGGGGTCCGCGGCGTCAAAATCGACCTTGGCCAGATGGATCAAGGCGCCCATTCAAGAGGCTTACCGTTCTACTGGCGTGCCTCTCCCGGTGGGCTTGAAGGCGCACTCAACCAGAGCCGTCGGTGCCTCCTGGGCTTTGCGACATCGCGCTTCAGCTCTGCAGGTGTGTCAGGCGGCCACCTGGTCCAGCCTACACACTTTCTCTAAGCACTATATGGTGCATGCCCATGCCTCTGCGGATGCTAGTTTGGGCAGGCGGGTCCTCCAGGCGGCGGTTGCCCACCTTTGAGGGGGACCGTGTCTTTAAACGTCTTTTTGAGGAACTCTTCCCGCCCTGGGGTTTGCTTTAGGACATCCCCATTGTCTGGGTCTCCCATTATGATGATCAGAAAAAAGAGAATTTTGTTTACTTACCGTAAATTCTTTTTTCTAGAATCATCAATGGGAGACCCAGCACCACCCAGTTGTTCCGTTGGATGTTTTGTTTCCTTCTGGACTGTTCCCAGTTGGGACAGTTGTTTTCGGGTTGTTGGACCGTCTGTGCACGGTCTTCCCGATGGTTCGGGTGTGGTTGGCCTCCTCGCAGCTTATGGACCAAACTGAGGATATCTCCTGCGGTAGGGGTTTATAAGCGGAGGGGGCGGTTACTACAAACTTGTAGTACCTAGTGTGGCCTCCGGAGGGCAGTGCCCTAAACCCCATTGTCTGGGTCTCCCATTGATGATTCTAGAAAAAAGAATTTACGGTAAGTAAACAAAATTCTCTTTTTTTTTCCCTATCGCCACGACAGCACCACCTGAGAGATAGGACCGCCCATCCAGACAGGAAACCTCTGAGATAAAAAAGGCGGGACCCCTCCTGAACCTCAGTTTAGGTTTCCTGTCTTGGAGGTGGGAGACCTCTGAAGCTCATGCGGTCCTGGCCTGACCCGGTAGCTGGAAGAAGCTGTCCTTACCTAGGCAGTGGCTCCGGACTTGGGTGCAGAAGCTCCTCCACGGGGTATCCCCTGCGGTGGTGGAGGGCACGGGGTCTGGAGAGGGCCATCAGCGGCTTGTTCTCGGCCCTTGTCGCCGCCCGGGTGTCCCAGCTGCACGGTGGGTGGCGGCCCTGCAGTCTGTGGCCCGGGTGAAGAGGATGGTTTACAGGCAGGGCGCAACGTTCCTGGGTCTGTAATTGGCCTGGGAGCGGTTTTTCCCGGCGGCAGGTTTGAATTTCGCGCCGGGAGCCGCTACTTCCGGTTTCGGGCGCGGACCGGAAGTGACGTTCCGCGCATGCTCTGTGCGGGCCAAGATGGCGGCGCCCAGCGTTCGGCAGCACGGAGCCGCTGGAGCGATTCCCGATGGTGAGGGGCAAGCAAGGAGGGCAGAGCCAGCCAGCGTCCAGCGGTGTGACAGCATTCCCTTTCGGCTCCAGTCATGGGAGCCTCAGCAGTGGCGGCCGCAGGTCCTCAGTGATGGGATCCAGGATGAAGGGACCCTGATGCCCCGGAAGTCGGTATGCGCCTGGTGGGTGAGTGCCTTCGGGCTGTACTGTCTGTAATTTCACCACCTGAGGTATGTGCTTTCTGCAGGGTTCCTCTTCCAGAGGGTTGTACTGCCGGATTTCTGTGGCCCTTGCTTTGGGGAGACTGTGCGAATCACTGTCCCCAGTCCGGCCTCTAGCCTTGGCACTTTAGTGTGGGAGGATTTTTTCCGTCCCTGCAGCTAGCCGGGATGGATGGGGACTTATGCGGCAGGAGACTTTGGGCTCTTTCCCTGGTACTGAGTGCCACTCGTGGTTTTCACTAGGGGGGAGCCGCAGGTCTTGCTCATCCTCTGCCTCGTCCCCCTCGTCATCCTCCTCCTCTGTTGACGGCAGAGAGGGGACGCCGGGGTTCCACATGATGACTCTGATTTTTTTGCTTACAGCGGTCTGTTCGCCTGCGGGTTGGTGCCCGTGGCCCCTCTTCGGTGGCGGATTTAAGGTTCAGTGGTCTGTCTTCCACGCAGAGCCGGACCTTTTCCCTTAAATCTGAGGGCCCAGGCAAACATGTTAGCTCCTGGACTGAGCCTGTTCGGAAGGGCTCTCTTTCCTTTTGGGCTACTGGCGTAATTCCTGGGAATCCACTGCTGGCATTTTTTGGTCCCTCATGTCTTGGTTGCAGCAGTTGGTGGATGTCAGCATCCATTGCAAACCTATTGTGCAGGCCCTTGACAGCCCATTGAAGCTAAGCAGTGAGAGCCTTGGTCACGGGCTGGATGGGAGACTTCATGAGAATCTCTATGGGTGACCCAATGGGAATCTCAGTGGGAGATCCTATCGCAATTTCAATGGGAGACCATAGCTGCATTGACTTTACTCAAGTGAGGGACGGGTTTCCTACGGCAGAGACCTTGTCTTCCTTCCTTTGACTCTTGCGGTGGCAGCTTTGCTGGCAGCTTCCTCCTGGAATTGGCGGCAAAGGCTCCGTTTTTCTTTAATGCTGCTCATCATACCTTATGGTGGGGGCCTGGCCCGGTGTTACCCACTCTGGGTTCCTTTACCTGGTGCGGGTGCTTTTCCGATTGGTATGTTGCTGGCTGATATCCTGGCCCGGGCTTGTGCCGATGTGGATGCTTTTCCCTCCGGGGTTCCGGCTCCCGCCTTCCGGGGCCGTCCCCCTTCGTGAACCTCGGTTTGCTAAACGAAGGTCCCCTAGTCGGACCCGAAGTTCTTGGGCCAAAGGGGAAGCATGTAGTCTGGTTTTTTGGTTCGGGGGTTCCTCCTTTGGCGAGAAGTTCCAGTATCAGTGACGGCTCGCTCCAGGACGGAGGAAGGCTTGACCCTTTCTCTCGGCCGGCTCCGGGGTTGGGGCTTGCGAGGGAGCTCTCGCTCTTCTCAGTGTCTGGTTGACACTGGGGTTCGCTTCGGCTCCTGGGGGCCCCTGGTGATTGCGTCTGTCCGCTGTTCAGGAAAAGGCGCTTTTCTGATAAGAAGGAACGGGCCCTTGTGTGAGTAAGGGGGGTTTCCCCGGTTCCTCCAGCCGCCTGCGGCAGGGGGTTCTGTTCCCCGCTGTTTCTCGTGCCACAGCCAGTCAGTTCGTTCCAGTCTTTTATACCCCTGAATCCCCGGAACAGCTTTCTGGTGCGGAGCTCGTTCGTGAGGGGGACTTGGTAGTCGACAATCGGGGTTGGTTTCCAAATTGTTTCAGGGTAGGGCTGGCTCTGCCGGACGCGTAACACAATGTTCCGGTTCACAGTCACCACCGGCAGTTCTGATGTTCGCCGGTTTGGGGGGCTTCCTCTGCCTTGCTGTGCCAGGCTCTCCCCTTCAGCCTGGCGATGGTTCCTCGGCTTTTCACGGCGCTGCTGGCAGTGGTGTGGCCGATTCCGACGTCCGCGGGGTTTAATTATTCCATATCTGGACGTTTGCTGCTTGTGAGGGACTCCTGGGGTTTGTGCCCGTCTGCATCTGGTTTAGTCTTCCCTGGGTCTGTTGGGTTGGATTGTTGTTCTAGGAAGGTCCAGGCTGTTCCCCGCCACGTCTGCTGGTTCTGGGTTTTTTTCTGGGTTCCCAGTCTCTGCTTTGCCTCCTTCTGGCCGTCGGGGGTCGTGGCGTGCCTGAACGCAGTCCAGCGACCCGCAGGGGCATAAGGTCGGGAAGCTCCCCGCTGACCTCGAGGCCGTTGCGTCTTCAGTCATCCCTTTCTGCAGTACAGGGGCTCTCCTCAGTTGGGTTTCTGGAGGGCTGTGTCCCTCTTGGGCTCTCTCTCGTCCTGTATCCCCGCTGTTCCTTGGGCACAGTTGCGCTCTCGGGCTCTTCTGTGGATGGTTCCCCAGCGTCAGCTCGGGTTAGGGGTGGCCTTGGACGCATGGATGGTTCTGTCCCCTCCGCCTTTAGATTCTCTGGAGGGGGGGCTGCTCCCTGGGCGCCTCTCCAGGGGCGTCCCGTGGGGTGGTCCGGTCTCCGATGCTTACCACAGAGCCAGTTCCTGGAGATGGGGGCCCTCCTTCGGGACCTGTCCGCTCGGGGGTGCCTGAGACTCCTCGCCTCTCCAGGCTGTCCTCCCTTATGCGGGAGTTCCTGGCTGTTTGGAAGGCAGTTCTGCGTTCCTTACTTCCCTTCGGAGGCACCATCTTAGTGTCCTCTCCGGCTACAGTGTGTTGGTGGCTTCCTGGCACCGTCAGGGGGACACCCGGTCTCAGGCCCTCATGGGAGTTGCGCGGGGCGTTGTCAGCTGTTGGAACGCCCGTCTGATTCCCTCTCTGCCCTTCGCATGCGGGGAAGTGGCAACTTCCTGGACGGATTTTCTCTGCAGGGTGCAGCTCCAATGGGAGCAGTGGGCCCTGGATTTGAGTGTTTTATTTTTCGCTCCGATTGTGGCCAGGTTGGGCCTTCTGGAGATGGTTTTCTTTGCCACTCGAAAACACGTCTGTTCTCTGTTTCCCGGAGTCCGGTCTGGGCTGGGGACGCTCTACTGTTCCCCTGGTCCTTGGGCCTTCTGTGTCCCTTCCCTCCCTTGGTTAGGTTCCTGCAGTGCTTCGGAAGGTCGGGAAGGACAGGGCGAGGGTCGTCGTGATGGCGCCCTTCTGTCCCCGAGGAGCTTGGTTCTTTTGGCTCAGTCGCCTGTCCAGCCAGGCTCCCTGGACTCTCCCCCTATTCCAGTCTCTCCTGCAGGGGCCGGTCCCCCTTCCGCTGGTCTCCGGCTGCCGGCCTGGGACTTGCCCAGGCGGCTCCGGTCACGTGGGGGATTCTCTGGTGGCCTTGTTCTTGTGCTGTGGGCCGGTCGGACGCCGGTTGCCACCGTTTTTTTTTTTTTTCTGGTGCCGGGTGGTTTACCTTTACTGTCTTCTTCGGGGACGAGTCCCGACGGTGGGCTCCTGTGCCGGCAATTTTCCACTTCCTCCTGTAGGTGGCGGATTGGTCTTTGTCGACTCCCTGGAGCTCTGGTTTTCGGCCTTGGGGGCCTGTGCCTTTGTTCCCTCGATGGGTCCCTGTCCGAGGGTGGCTCCTTGGGGGGTCTCATTTTAGTTCTGAATGCCTTAACCAAGCCTCCCTTTGGGCTTTTTCTCTTGTGCTTCGCCTAGGGTCCTGCCTTGGCAGTTGGTGTGGGCGGTGGCTTGCCGTCCGCCAGCCTTTTTTTGTGTCCTCCTGGCCTTGTCGGTGGGGCCTGGTTCTCCGGGTTTGGCTGGACGGGGTCATCCTCTCCCTGGTTCCTTCCTTCTTCCCAAGGTGGCTCTCATGTTCCGCAGACTGCGGGAGCTTGTTCTCCCTTCCTTCTGTGGTCTTCCTACAATTCTGATGGCCGTGGTTCTCCACGCGTTCTTGGTCTGGTGGGAGTTGCTTGCTTGCTTCGTCGGGCCACGGCCTGGCGTCTGGCTCTGTCCCTCTTATTTTTCTTTCGAGGGACCTCTTGGGGTGAGGCAGTGTCCGTGGGTGCCCTTGCTTGGTGGTTGCAGGAGGCCTCCGCTCTTGCTTCTTCCAGTCAGGTGCGGGTCCCGGGGGGGCCTTTGTGCGCTTCCACCAGGGCAGTAGCTGCTTCCTGGGCGGGGGTGGCTGTTGTCCCCTTAGACTTGATCTGTGGGGCTGCTCCTTGGTCTTCTCCTTCTCTTTTCTTCGAGCATGTCGGCTTGATCTTGCTGCCGCTATGGTGGTGACCTTGGTAGACGAGTTCTGCTAGTGGTGGTCCCTCCCTAATTTTCTTTTCTCTGAAATCTCTCAGGTGGTGCTGTCGTGGCGATAGGGAAAAATCTAAATTACTTACCGGTAATGTGTTTTTCATGAGCCACGACAGCACCACCGCATCCCTCCCTATTGCCTGTTGGTATTGGTCCTGTTTGGAAGGGGGTGTGTGATTTGTTGAGTTCTTTTGGTTGTGTACTAATGCTTGTTGGGTTCCCCTCTCCGGTCTCTGTAACCGAAACTGAGGTTCAGGAGAGGTCCCGCCTTTTTTATCTCAGAGGTTTCCTGTCTGGATGGGCGGTCCTATCTCTCAGGTGGTGCTGTCGTGGCTCATGAAAAACACATTACCGGTAAGTAATTTAGATTTTTTCTTTTTTTTTTGCCTTGTTGAGTTCACTTGTATTTGTTCCAAATTATAGAAACTTTTGCACTTTTTCTTTTTTGTGCAAAATTAAGAATATTTTTTATTTTTGATCTACAGTTAGGGCCAGAAATCTTTGGACAGTGACACAAGTTTTGTTATTTTAGCTGTTTACAAAAACATGTTCAGAAATACAATTATATTTATAATATGGGCTGAAAGTGCACACTCCCAGCTGCAATATGAGAGTTTCCACATCCAAATCGGAGAAAGGGTTTAGGAATCATAGCTCTGTAATGCATAGCCTCCTCTTTTTCAAGGGACCAAAAGTAATTGGACAATGGACTCTAAGGGCTGCAATTAACTCTGAAGGCGTCTCCCTCGTTAACCTGTAATCAATGAAGTAGTTAAAAGGTCAGGGGTGGATTCCAGGTGTGTGGTTTTGCATTTATAAAAAATCCAAGAATGCGCACATAGGGTGATATCTTCTTTGAAGAAGGACAAAAGTTTATATAAAGAGGCTGCTCACCTGATACAGTTGTGATGACCCACAACTGGTAATGATCACTCAGATATAAGTAGCTGCTGCAGGACCGTACTCTCCACAGATCCCTGTGGTATAATCAGCTCCCAGGGAATTCCCTGATGAAGGAGTTGGGAGATAACTCTGAAACGCGTAGGATAATAAAGAAGAATCGTTAATCCAGACATTCCCTTGTACTGGCTTCTTTTGTTCCTTTCTGAAGTGGCAGCGCGGACCTCGAGGTACTGTGTCCTGGGAGCTGGTTTTGCATTTGGAAGCTGTTGCTGTGAGCAGACAACATGCGGTCAAAGGAACTCTGAATTGAGGTGAAGCTGAACATCCTGAGGCTGAAAAAAAAGAAAAAATCCATCAGAGAGATAGCAGACATGCTTGGAGTAGCAAAATCAACAGTTGGGTACATTCTGAGAAAAAAGGAATTGACTGGTGAGCTTGGAAACTCTAAAAGGCCTGGGCATCCACGGATGACAACAGTGGTGGATGATCGCCGCGTACTTTATTTGGTGAAGAAGAACCCGTTCACAACATCAACTGAAGTCCAGAACACACTCAGTGAAGTAGGTGTATCTGTCTCTAAGTCAACAGTAAAGAGAAGACTCCATGACAGTAACTTCAAAGGGTTCACATCTAGATGCAAACCATTCATCAATTCCAAAAATAGACAGGTCAGAGTTACATTTGCTGAAAAACACCTCAAGAAGCCAGCTCAGTTCTGGAAAAGTATTCTATGGACAGATGAGACAAAGATCAACCTGTACCAGAATGATGGGAAGAAAAAAGTTTGGAGAAGAAAGGGAACGGCACATGATCCAAGGCACACCACATCCTCTGTAAAACATGGTGGAGGCAACGTGAGGGCATGGGCATGCATGGCTTTCAATGGCACTGGGTCACTTGTGTTTATTGATGACATAACAGCAGACAAGAGTAGCCGGATGAATTCTGAAGTGTACCGGGATATACTTTCAGCCCAGATTCAGCCAAGTGCTGCAAAGTTGATTGGACGGCGCTTCATAGTACAGATGGACAATGACCCCAAGCATACAGCCAAAGCTACCCAGGAGTTCATGAGTGCAAAAAAGTGGAACATTCTGCAATGGCCAAGTCAATCACCAGATCTTAACCCAATTGAGCATGCATTTCACTTGCTCAAATCCAGACTTAAGACGGAAAGACCCACAAACAAGCAAGACCTGAAGGCTGCGGCTGTAAAGGCCTGGCAAAGCATTAAGAAGGAGGAAACCCAGCGTTTGGTGATGTCCATGGGTTCCAGACTTAAGGCAGTGATTGCCTCCAAAGGATTCGCCACAAAATATTGAAAATAAAAATATTTTGTTTGGGTTATGTTTATTTGTCCAATTACTTTTGACCTCCTAAAATGTGGAGTGTTTGTAAAGAAATGTGTACAATTCCTACATTTTCTATCAGATATTTTTGTTCAACCCTTCAAATTAAACGTTACAATCTGCACTTGAATTCTGTTGTAGAGGTTTCATTTCAAATCCAATCTGGTGGCATGCAGAGCCCAACTCGCGAAAACTGTGTCACTGTCCAAATATTTCTGGCCCTAACTATAATATGTGTGTATAACACTGGAATGTACCACACATATGTCAGACTAAACAGTAATATATCGGAGGGTGTAGAGTGATCAGGATATTGTATGTTGAGTGGACTATTTGAATCCAGCAGTGCGGAGGGATACAGTGAAGGCAGGAATGTGGCAGTTGTGGTCACATGATCCTTTTTTGAACCCCTCCCACAATCTCCTGTTCAGCTCAGCATGGAGAGGGAACAAGCACTCAAAAAACATAGAAAAAGGGATTTTCTATTCATGATATTCACGGTAAACATTTTTTTGTGAATATTGACACCTCTTTTCAAATTTTTGCCAGAAAACTGTGTGGTGGCACAACCCCTTTAAGATCCGCCACTGACTAACCATTATTCCAAAGGTGCACCCCACATATCTACATGCCCGGCTCAGCCGATAGTTATATAGGCTCTGCTGGGTACTCAGTCCCCTCCATGGGTATGGGTGCAGCAGGTTTGCCATCAGTGGAAAAGCCTCGTCCGATACCATCACCAAAGGGACTGGAAGCGTGGTCCCAGGAAGGGGTGGAGGGGCTGGGAGCGTGGTCCCAGGAAGGGGTTGAGGGGCTGGGAGCGTGGTCCCAGGAAGGGGTTGAGGGGCTGGGAGCGTGGTCCCAGGAAGGGGTGGAGGGGCGGGGAGCGTGGTCCCAGGAAGGGGTGGAGGGGCTGGGAGCGTGGTCCCAGGAAGAGGTGGAGGGGCTGGGAGCGTGGTCCCAGGAAGAGGTGGAGGGGCTGGGAGCGTGGCACCATCCTGAAGAATTTGCAGTCCAATCTGTGAAGTTCGCAACACACGGGAGTCCCCTGTTCTGCCATAGGCGCCAACATCGATGGCAACAAACTTGTAATGTGCGTCAGCCACTGCCATCAGGATCACAGAGAAATACTTTTTGTAATTGAAGAAGACAGATCCTGACCGCGGTGGCTGAATCACTCTGACATGTTTGCCATCAACTGCACCTATGCAGTTAGGGAAATTGGCAACAGTCTTAAAGCCTGCTGCGACCTGCAGCCAAGTCTCCTCGCTTGGGGAAGGCATCACTATGGGCTGCAATTTCTGCCAGATAATGCTGCATGTGCTCCTTACAATTTGAGAAATGCTTGTTTTTCCAACTCTAGATTGAAGGTGCAGGGATGCAAAGCTCTCTCCTGTGGCCAAAAATCTGCAAAAGAAATAGAAACAATTACTTACGCTGTGTCATTAAGAGCATTGGACAAGTGAATTTCTAAATGCAGGTTTGCATACGTGTAATGGTGCACAGCTGACACCACCGGAGCCAGAACACTGCAGCCAGTCACAGAGAGCATTTGTATGGTGAGTGCACATGATGAATAATCGCTGTGTTCTGGATCGCTGCGGTCAAAACGGTGCGCAGTACAGTACAAGCACAGGGTGGCTGCGGTCTCCCTTCGGGCACACGCCGCTTCACTCAGGGCCGGAGGAGCTGCGTCCACCAGGCAGCTCCTTCGGACCGTGAGCACGCAGCCTTGCAGTGTCTTGTGTAAAGTTGAATACACTTTTTATATTTGAAAATAAATTATTTATTTACCGCAATGTGATGAGCAGCCTTTCCGCAGCAGAGATTGATTGCCTCATAACAGTGTCTTGATAGGTTATATGTGTTACAATCTATGCTAAAAAGTACAAATACGACGCATATCTCTAGTTCCGACAAAATGTAGGCAATGCATGTAGGACACCGTTTCTCCACACATGAGGGAGGCTGCCCTGAACTCACGATGTGTGTTTCTTGCAGTTTGTGTATGAGGACACAGCGTTTGACAAATATTGTAATGTTTTCATGTCCATAAGCCTAGAGTCCTATTAGCGCTATTTTCTCCCATCGCCTTCCATGACAGCATTGGAGGATGTCGTCCACGCCCTATTGGGGGACAGGAACACAGAGAGGTTAAAAGCCCCTCCCCTTCCTCCGCACTCCAGTGTCTTCCTGTCCCCCTTGGGGCATGGAGAGGTTCCAGTGCTGTCAGGCCGGCAGAGGCAGCATTGGGGTGTACTTACAGCCGGGCCAGGGATGGACGTCGGGGGCGGCCTCCTCCTCCTTCTCGGGGCTCCCGTGGTGGGACCATCCGGCCTTCCTGCGTCCTACGGGGCAAAGCAGGCCGTGTATTGCAACGCCGGAGGCCTGTTCAGCTCTCCGGCGTCTCCCTCCTCCAGCTGCGGTCCCTGGGGCATGCATCAGAGGTGCCGCGGAGGCACTTCCGGTTTCGGGGATGGCACTTCCGGTTCCGGGACGGCACTTCCGGTTTCGGGCGGCGGCTCCTGTAAGGGCTGTGGCAGGCTGGGCGCGGCTCCAGGGAACCCAGCAGGACTTTCGCGCGCTACTGCCCGCAGCCGGTGACCAGGAGGAGGGAGGGAACAGGTGTTCCTCGTTGGGGGCACGGTACTTCTGGATAAGTACCCGCCGGAAGCTACACCCAGGTAAGGCTGATCCCTAAAACATGGAAGGTGATAGGCTTCCACCTCTGCTTCTGCAGAGCCCAGCGTTCCCCCAGCTCATGTAAGTGTTTCTGGGGGTGGTCACAAGGGGTAGAGTTATTTAAGCCCTGCACTCACACTGGGACCCCCTTCTCTTCCCTTTTTGTCTATAGGGAGACGAGGGCCGTCTGTGAAAGAGAGCAATAATGTGGCTGCGGCACAAAATGTCCCTCTTCCTACAACAAGGTGTCGGCCATGACTGACAGGGTTGTCAGGATGGACTCCCCATCCTTGCTTGAGGAGCTCCAATCCATTAGGGAAGAGGTGCAGGCTTCTATCTCGGCACTGCGGGGTTTTGCTGCAGCTTCCGGGCCTTCCCCTCCGTAAGAGAGGAAGCTCCAGGATTGTGACTCTGTGGATCTCATGGAGGCTGGCCAGAGCTCAGCGTTGGAGGACGGCGAGGATATTGCCGCTGTTGCCTCTGTCCAGACACGAGAATCTGGACTCTACTATTTTTCCACAGAGTCCATGGGTGCATTGGTGGACACTGTCCATTGTACCATGGGAGTAGAGGTGGTGGAATCCCCTTCTTCTGTGCAGGACTAAATGTTTAGAGGCCTGAAGGCTAAGCGGCTCACCCCATCCGAGTGGATTGGAGGGTGATGACTTTGTCTGGGAGGTCCCGAAGGTGGACATCCAGGTGGCCAGGGTAGCAATCAGCTGCTATTGTAAACCCATTGTGCATGCCCTTGACACACTGTTGAGGCTAAGCAGCAGGAGCCTCAGTCACGGGCTGGATGGGAGACCTCATGAGAGACCCAATGGGAATCTCTATGGAAGTCTCTATAAAGTCAATGGGACTTCTAACATGAAGGTCTATGGCAGTATTCCATTTGGGAAGCTTAGCATATAAGACCACGTTGCCTTTTGAATATTCCTCCCGGTTGAAGGACCCCCTCGTTCGTAAAATGGAGAGTTTCCTCAAAAGATCCTGGGAGGCGGCAGCTATGTCTTTAACGGTGTACATTTCCTCTACATGTGAGCAGGTCTCTCTTTAAGTGGCTCACCCAGCTGGGAGAATTCATCCTGCAGGGTACTCCCAGGGAGGAGCTTTGGACTCCATTCCACTTCTGAGACGTGCTACGGGCTTCCTGGCCGATGCCTCTGCTGAGTCGTTCCGTGTTGGCGCCAGGTGCGCAGTGTTGGCTAACACAGCTCGCAGGGCAGTGTGGCTTACAAGGTGGAATGAGGAGTTCACGTCTAAGCTCCAGCTGTGTGGCCTCCCCTTGCAAAGGGCATTGGATGACATCCTGGAAAAGGTGTCTCCCGGAACAGGAGCCCTTTCGGAGGCAGTCCTTTTGGCCTGAGCGCAGCCAACCCTCCCAGTCTACAGGGAAGGGTAAGTCTGGTCGCTGGGCATTCCAGTATGGGAACAAGACCCGTAATATCTTGCTCCCCCAGGCGGCATCACCAGCCGCTGCTAAACAAGGTCGCCTTCCCCATTGCGGGGCGGCTCCTGCGGTTTCTGCCACAGTGGCAAGCGATCTCCTTGTGCCCTTGGATCCTCTCGACCATTTGGGAGGGTCTACGCTTGGAATTCGAGAGCCAGCCCCTCCGTGTCTTCGAGTCCTCTCCCTTCCTCAGGGGGACTCTCGCACGGTTTTTCTTGTCGGGTCTGCGACACATGTTGGATTCGGGTGTGGGGTCCCCGGTACCTCCTGGAGAGGAGGGCCATGGGCGCTACTCCAGGTTGTTGTGGACCTCCAAAACACGTATTCTCATGTCCCCATTCACCCGTCCCACAAGCGCTTTCTGCGATTCACGATCTCCGGGGCAGGCGGGACGGTCCATTCTCGGCTTAATGTGCTGCCCTTTAGGATTTCGTCGGCCCCAGAGGTTACCAAACTCATGGGGGAAGCGATCACATTCATCCAGACCCAGGGGATATGTATGCTTCCCTATTTAGACGACATGTTGGTGGTGGCTCCTTCGGCAGCGCTTCTGCGCACAAAGGTCTCCAACACATTGGAGATTCTTCAGTCCCTGGGATGGGTACCCAATCTTTGGGAATCGGAATGGGTGCCTGCAACCCGACGTCAATTTTTGGGAGTCTTGCTGGCCTCCTCCAGACAGACCTCATTCCTTCCTGCGGAATATCAGCTTTTGCGCCGCGTGAATCTGACCCGCCTCCGGGCAGGGGGGTCGCCCTCCTTGCGGGAAGCAATGTCCCTGTTAGGGCCATGATGGCCTGCATTCAGTCAGTAACATGGGCTCAGGCTCCTTCCCGACTGCTCCAGGAACACATACTGAGTTCCTGGGACAGACGTCAGGATTCCTTAAACTCGCGGGTCCGGACCCCGGGGCGGGTGGTAATCTCCCTTTCCTGGGGATGAATCCCAGACACCTTCCTGTGACCTCCATTCCCACTGATGCCAGCGGTTCCGGTTGGGGCACGATGGTAGTTCGCACACCGTTCCAGGGGATTTGGAGTCGCTCGGTCAGTCGCCAGTCTTCAAACTTCTGGCAGTGGAGGAAGCGCTTCTTGCTGCAGCTCACGTTCTCCGGGGTCATCATGTCAAGGTCCTGTCAGACAATGTGACTACGGTTGCTTTCTTGCGGTACCAAGGCGGTACTTGTGGCTTACACTTGCAGGGGCTGGCAAGACTGTTCTTTTTGTGGGCAGTACGCCATCTTCTCTCCTCCTCGGCAGTACTTCTGAAGGGAATGGCCAATGTACAGGCAGATTTCTTGAGCCGCACGGAGGTCCACCCTGGCGAATGGAGCCTCCATCCGGACGTGTTTCGCTCTCTCACGGACAGGTGGGGAGTCCCTTCAATCGACCTGTTTGCATCGGGAGCCAATGCCAAGGTGCCGACGTATTTTTCCCTGAGTCGGTCGGACCATCCTCTGGGGCTGGACACCTTCGCCCATCGCTGGGACTTCCGGTTGGTGTATGCGTTTCCTCCGATCCCGCTGCTCCCCAAGACGTTGCAGAAGATTCGGGCGGAGGGGGTGACGGCTATCCTGGTGGCTCCCCTGTGGCCCAAAAGGGCATGATACGGCGCTATCCACGACCTATGCCTGGAGGGTCCGATTCGGTTGCCCCACGACCTCGACCTGCTATCCCAGGGTCCTCTGTTTCACCCGGACCCGCAGTGGCTCAATCTGGCGGCCTGGCTGTTGAGGCCGAGATCCTGACGGCCAAGGGCCTCTCCCAAGCTGTAATCCGCACGCTTCAGCAGAGCAGGAAGCCCGTGACGAACGCCATTTACGGGAAGGTTTGGAAACGCTTTCTGTCCTGGTGTGCTCCTTCCATTCCGGATATCCATCATCCTAATGTGGCTCTCAATTTGGATTTTTTGCAGCGAGGCTTGGATTTGGGCCTTCAGCCGAGCACCCTTAAGGTCCAGGTTTCAGCTCTCGGTGCCGTGTTTGATCAGGATCTTGCTGGCCATCGATGGATCAAACGATTTTTTACCTCTGCTTGTAGACTGCGTCCCAGGCTTCGGCCTTCCGTCCCTACTTGGGATTTGAACATTGTTCTTCATGGGTTTTCTCGGGATCCCTTTGAGCCCTTGTCTGCTGCTTCCCTTCCATCTCTCTCTCACAAGACGGCGTTTTTGGTAGCCATTACTTCGGCCAGGCGAGTTGGGGAACTGCAGGCGCTCTCGATCCAGGCGCCTTACCTCGTGGTTTCCGATGATCGCATTACGCTTCGGTTGGATCCGTCCTTCCTTCCTAAAGTTGTGTCGGATTTTCATCGGTCCCAGGAAGTGGTGCTCCCGTCCTTTTGTCATTCTCCTGCTAATGCAGCTGAGGCAGTGTTTCACACCTTGGATGTCCGTCAGTCCGTCCTCCACTATCTCCAAGTGACCGCTGGAGATTAGATCAGAACCTGTTTGTTCAGCATTTTGGGAAAAACAAAGGGAAGAAGGCTTCCAAGGCTACCATCGCTTCCTGGATCAAGAAGGCGATCTGTTCGACCTACGTCGCTCAAGACCTTGCTCCTCCGGTGGGGTTGAAGGCTCATTCCACTCGGGCTGCTGCTACATCCTGGGCGGAGCGGGCTGGAGCTTCATCTGAGCAGATATGCAGAGCGGCTACGTGGTCGTCCCTCCACACCTTTTCTCGCCACTATAGGTTAGATCTGTCCTCTAGTCGGGATCTGTCCTTTGGTAGGAAAGTCCTACAGGCAGTTGTCCCACCCTGAGGAGTATCGGTGGTATTCCTCCAATGCTGTCGTGGAAGGCGATGGGAGAAAACTGAATTAGTCCTTACCGGTAATTCCTTTTCTTGGAGCCTTCCACGACAGCATCAGTTCCCCCCCTTATTGTCGATTTTTGGATTCAGGTGTATCAGGTAATCCATGTCTTCAGGTGATCTTGATAATACACTGGAGTGCGGAGGAAGGGGAGGGGCTTTTAACCTCTCTGTGTTCCTGTCCCCCAATAGGGCGTGGACAACATCCTCCAATGCTGTCGTGGAAGGCTCCAAGAAAAGGAATTACCGGTAAGGACTAATTCAGTTTTCAGGCGTAGGGCTTTGCATTAAAAAAATAGCATTTGGCAGCCTCCACACCATGCTTCCAAAATGTGTCCGCTGTGTTAATGCTGCAAAATACATACGATGGTTTTTGGCCCCCGTAGCGCAGCTTAAACGCCGGCATCTGAGTGCCGTAGTTTAAGGGTGCGTGCACACGGTCCAGAGGAGCTGCCTGTTGAATGCAGCTTCTCCGGACCTGAGGGAAGCCGCGGGTGGCCGCAGGGAGACAGCAGCCGCCCTGTACTTACCGTGTGCGGCGGGTGCAGGGCGGCTTCTCCCTGCGTGCACCCGATGGGAGCCGCTTCTGACTCCGCAGCATGAACTGAACATGCTGTGTAGGAGCGGACTCCCGGCAACCTGCACCACAGCTCCAAACACGCTGCGGGCTACGCATAGTGAGGATGGGATTTCTTGAAATGCTACTACTGTACTGTACTGTACAACGCAGCGTTTTTGACACAGCGCAAAGACGCTGCATCCAAAACGCTGCGTATCCTGATTGTGAGGATGCACCCTAAAATCTTGGGACTTTTTACCAGCACATTGCAAAACGCTGCAGCCGGCCTCTCGTGATGCAGTAGGAAAAAGCGCGTCATTTCAATCTCCACAAATCAGATGGCGGCATTGAAGCTGCCGAAACCACAGCAAAGATTGGGCAGCATTAATGCAGCACTACCATTCTGGAAGAACTGTGCGGAGGCTGCCAAATTAGACATTCTTAACGGAACCCCCCTGAGCGCAGCAGATCAAGCTAATGTGACCTTCGCCTTACTTCGGCACGTCTTTTTATTTTGCTTGCTAACTACTGTTTGTGAAGTCATTTTTTACCCAAACACTGCAGGAAGCCCCACTGCATGATTTTGGCCATTGGTACTGAAATTTAAATGTAATCAGCCAATGCCAAACAATACCAGAATCACACCAATTGTGGCCAAACACAATATACCCACAGCTGTAGGCTTCAGATGTGACAATGACTGATTCACTCACCAGTGGTTCATATGCTACGTATGTGTCCTCGCTGTAATGCTTTGGAGGGCGCAAGCATAAAGCATTATGTTATTCAGGAGATCAGCGTAGAATTCAATGTTTTCATAGGCATGTTGGGACCATTCTTTTACCTGCCTATACTTTGCTGTGCTCGCTCAGTTACCAAAGATTGCCGCTATCCATTCTCACTGGGTGGGCAGCAAACATGGGGTGCTGCTTTACGGAAACGTATGGCCTTGTAAGGTCAAAACCCATGATTATTGGAATCACTGGTGAGTCAGCCATAGGGTGAGACTTTTTGGGCTGTTAAGCTACTGTAGGTTGACATTGTGTTTGTGCTGGGCATTACCACGGATCTATTGTCCAGCTGCACAAACCCAATGTCATGCATGCATTAACTGTATAAATACAAAAAGGGGTTGACAAGAGGCGCAATAGTGTCCTATCGCTAGTGACACAATGAGTATATCAATAGGTGTACACTCACCTGGTCCAGTTGTGTGACCCACAACTGGTTTATAAGCCTTCGGTTTATAGCTGGAGCAGGACCTCCACCAGCCACTCATATATAGGGAAGATGGTGTGTCACGGTCTCAATGGAATCCCAAGGGATGAATGTCTCCAAGAAGTCACAAGGAAGCCAATGGTTCCAAAGCAAAGATCTCCTTTTCTGATCATCATAATGGGAGACCCAGACAATGGGGTTTAGGGCACTGCCCTCCGGAGGCCACACTAGGTACTACAAGAACTGTAGACACCGCCCCCTCCGCTTATAAACCCCTACCGCAGGGAACATCCTCAGTTTTAAACTTAGTGTGCTCGGAGGTACCACACGCTTTGCTTGCACTTCATTGCATTCTCACAGCTTACGTGATGGCGTATGAAGACAAGGTAAAGAAGGTCCCAGTCAGGGACCTCCGGCAGTCTCCCTGTTCACCTTCGGGGAACATGCAGGTCGAGGTACCGGTGGGCCTAGTGCCTGGGCACACTGTGTCTCCCGGTACACTGCCGTGCTCCTTCCCATCCCTCCTGGGGGCTCTGAGAAGTGGGAGATAGGAGCCTTGCACAGCTCCGCTCCGTCCGAGGCCTCCCTAAATGGTGCTTACAGACCGGACTGGAGTCAGCTCTGTCCGAGGCCTCCCTAAATGGTGCTTACAGACCGGACTAGAGCCAGCCCAGTCCGAGGCCTCCCTAAATGGTGCTTACAGACCGGACTGGTGCTGAACCCCCGTCCGAGGCCTCCCATGATATGGCGCTTACAGACCGGACAGGCACTGAGATACTCCGGTGTCTCCGGTGTGCCTGGGGGTAGTGTCTGACACTGATGTGTTTATGACACTCAGACCGCGCGTTGCCTTAGGGTCCGCGGTTCTGGCGGTGTACCCTGTGCTGGGGTCACCCTGGCTGACCGCCCTGTGTGACACAGGGGCTGCGGCTGTGGGCTTCAGACTTTGTCTGTGAGCCCGGGTATTTATGTTTAATACCTCCCGCGCTGCGGGCTCCGGCGCTTACATTACTGTAATGGCGGCCGGGAGAGATGTGGAGCGGCCCATGTGACCTGGATGGGCGTGTGTGTGTGCTTCCCGCGTGTTTCGGCCCCGCCCTCTGCTTCTACAGCGGCGGCCATCTTTTCCCCTCACTTTCCTGCTGGGATCGTTGGAGACTGCTCTGCTGCACTCCAGGGGAGACCAGGTCTTCTTTCCTCGCGGAGGCCACACACACACCGCTCCCTTCACCACCGCTGTGCAGCGGTCGGTAAGCCACCGGTTTCCGGTGAATTTTCTCCTGTGTTGATATTCCCCTACCGTGGGTATGTCCTCAGGGAAGAAAGGCGCTGCTAAGGCGGCCAGTACCACACCTGTCTGTGCTACATGCACAGGGACACTGGTGGAGGGGTCCTGCAATAATTGCGGACGTCCAGACGCCCGGACTGTCACTGCTGAGTCAGCAGCTCCGGTGCTTTACCCTGAGGTTCAAGTGATCCCAGGGCCATGGGAAAAACAAAGCGAGATTAATGCCTCTCTGTTGTCCCAATTGTCCTCCATGTCGCAATCCCTGGAGGCACTAACAAGGAGACTGGATGCTCCAGCTACTCCTTCAAGCTACCCCCGGGTGTCTCCATCTTCCGCCGTGAGACCCCTTAAGCGGGCTCGCCGTGATGATTCACCCGAGCTCCAGATCCTCTCTGAGGAGGAGCGTCACTCTGACGGTGACGAGGATGATGGGGGTTCAACTCTCGGGTCGGTGTCTGAACCAGCTGAAGGGGTGGAGGATCTGGTGTCTTCCATCAACGAGACTTTACGTCTCGGGTTACCCCCTCAGGAGACAGCCGTTCACCCGAAGGAGGTCTACCAGTGGTTACGACCTGAGGCTAGACCATGTGGTTCCTTTTTGGACCACACTAACTTTGAAAGGGTGGTTAGAGCACCCAGGGTACACCCTGGACGGCGTTATGTCCGCAAATCCAAGGACAACCGCTTTCCCTTTCCTCAGGAGGTGCTTCAGGAGTGGTCGCAGTCCCCGAAAGTGGACGCTTCCATGACCAGGATTGCTGCACGCTCCCTATTCTCTGCCTCTGATAGCTCCTCACTGAAGGATGCGACAGACAGACAGGTCGAACAACTCGCCAAGTCGTCTTATGAGGCTGTGGGGTCTTCATTTGCCCCGAGTTTTGCTGCGGTCTGGACTCTGCAGGCGATCACATCCTGTCTGGATGGAATTGCTGACCTGGCAGGTTTTAACTCTGAAGTCCTGGCACTTACAGAGAGGGCAAAGGCCTATGCAGATTATGCTAGGACGGCGTCCCTGGAGACTGCCACTCGCTCAGCTGTGGCTTCGGCCAATGCGATAGCGATCCGCAGATTGTTGTGGCTGCGTCTATGGGACTCAGATGCCACGTCAAAGAAGATTCTGCAGAATCTTCCTTTCTCTGGTGACAGGCTGTTTGGTGCCGAGCTGGACAAGTTGATCAAAGACTCTACGGAGTCCAAGATTCCACAGAACAGACCTAAGCCTAGGTATACTGTGAAAAGGAACCCTAAACAGTGGTCCTTTCGTACCAGCTCGCAGCCGTCAGCGTCTTCCGCTCGTGCGGACCGTGGGGCCAAGCCCGCTCAGCAATGGCGCCCCAAGAGTCGCCAGAAGAAGTCGGCAGGTACAACAGCTGCCGCTCCCAAACCCACCTCCGCATGACTCGCTCTCTCTTCCTGCCTCCCCACAGGTTGGGGTCGCCTGTCTCAATTTCAGGACAAATGGCGACTCCACATCCAAGATCAGTGGGTTCGAGACGTAGTCTCAAGAGGATACAGGATAGAGCTGTCATCACAACCCACACACCGATTCCATCGGTCTGTTCCATCTCCAGAAAAGGCTCAGGCTTTTTATCTGGTCTTGGAGGGACTCCGCAGAGACGGAGTGGTGGTCCCAGTGCCCACTGGGGAGAGGTTCAGGGGTTTCTACTCCAACCTCTTTATCGTCCCGAAGAAGGACGGCTCCTTCCGCCCGGTTCTGGACCTCAAGCTGTTCAACCGCCATGTGTTGGTTCGGAAGTTCCGCATGGAATCCCTGCGCTCCGTGATCGCGGCTGTGTCGCAGGGCGACTTCCTAGCGTCCATAGACATCCGCGACGCTTACCTTCACATACCCATTGCACCGTCTCATCAACGATGGTTGAGATTCGCGGTGGGGGAGGAGCACTTCCAATTCGTGGCGCTGCCCTTCGGGTTGGCCTCGGCTCCCCGGGTGTTCAAGAAAGTGATGGCATCAATGATGGCCTTACTGCATGCGCAGGGACACGCCGTCATTCCTTATTTGGACGACCTACTGGTCAGAGCGCCATCGGAACACCTGTGTCAGCGAAGCCTGCAGGCGACCATGCAGTCTCTGGAGCAGTTCGGGTGGCTTCTCAACATCCAGAAGTCCACCCTGGTTCCAACCCAGTCACTGACGTACCTGGGCATGGAATTCCACACGGACTCTGCTCTAGTGTCCCTACCACGAGCCAAACAACTGGCCATCCAGTCAGGAGTACGCGATCTCCTCGAATCACCTCATTCATCCCTACGGGTATTGATGAAGATGGTGGGACGCATGGTGGCAGCAATAGAGGCGGTGCCCTTCGCACAGTTTCGCCTCCGTCCTCTGCAACTGGAAATCCTCCAGAGGTGGGACAAGAGGACGTCCTCTCTGAATCAGCTGGTGGTCCTCTCCCAGCCGACCAGGGATGCTCTGCAGTGGTGGCTTCAGCCGAGTCACTTATCAAAGGGACGATCCTTCCTGAAGCCATCGTGGTTAGTGGTGACCACCGACGCCAGCCTGAAGGGCTGGGGCGCGGTGTTCTTACACCACAGAGCTCAAGGTCTCTGGACACGTGCAGAGACGACGTTGCAGATCAACGTGCTGGAGCTCAGGGCGGTCTATCTGGCACTCCTGGCCTTTCGGGTGTTCCTATCCGGACAACCAATTCGGGTTCAGTCCGACAATGCGACGACTGTCGCCTATATAAATCACCAAGGAGGAACCAGGAGTGCACAGGCTCTAGCGGAAGTCCACCGCATTCTATCATGGGTGGAAGTCAACAACTGCTTGATTTCCGCAGTCTACATCCCAGGTGTCGAGAATTGGGAGGCAGATTACCTGAGCCGACAGGGGATGGACGCCGGAGAATGGTCTCTCCATCCGGACGTCTTCCGGGACATCTGCATCAGATGGGGGACCCCGGATGTGGATCTGATGGCCTCCCGGCTGAATCATCAGGTGCCACAATACATGGCGAGATCGTGGGACCCTCAGTCTCTGGGGGCAGATGCTCTAGTCCTGAGTTGGTCAGATTTTCGCCTGCCATATGTTTTCCCGCCCCTGGCGCTGATGCCCAAGGTCCTGTGGAAAATCAAGACGGAATGTCACACAGCCATTCTAGTGGCTCCGGATTGGCCGAGGAGGTCCTGGTATCCGGATCTGTGGCAACTGTCCGGCGGACACCGGTGGGCTCTTCCAGACCGCGCAGATCTTCTCGCGCAAGGCCCCTTCTTCCGCCCCAATTCCAGGGCCCTCAGATTGACTGCATGGCTCTTGAGGCCTGGCTCTTAACATCCAGGGGTTTCTCTCCTGCGGTTGTTTCCACCATGAACAGAGCTAGACGGCCCACGTCACGGAAGATTTACCACAGAACGTGGAAAGTCTTTTTCGCCTGGTGCTCCTCTGGGGGACATGTACCTTGGCCCTTGTCGATCCCGACCCTATTGGCCTTTTTGCAGTCAGGTTTGGAGTTGGGCTTTTCCCTCAGTTCTCTGAAGGGTCAGGTATCAGCACTGTCTGTATTGTTCGACAGGCGCTTGGCGCTCCTCCCAAAGGTTCGTCAATTTCTCCAAGGGGTGTCTCGAGTGGTTCCGCCGTATAGGCGGCCTCTGGACCCTTGGGATCTCAACATGGTCTTGGCGGCTTTGCAGAAACCACCTTTTGAGCCATTGAGAGAAGTCTCTCTTTCTTACTTGTCACAGAAAGTGGCTTTTCTGGTGGCTATTACGTCCCTGAGACGGGTCTCTGAACTGGCGGCACTATCGTGCAAGTCACCCTTTCTGGTGGTTCACCAAGACAAAGTGGTGTTACGCCCGCGGGCGGAATTCCTGCCAAAAGTGGTTTCCACTTTTCATTTGAACCAGGAGATTGTGCTCCCATCATTTTGTCCCGCTCCTGTTCATCAGATTGAACGCGACCTCCATACTCTGGACCTCGTACGGGCTGTACGCATTTATGTGTCCAGGACTGCCTCCTTCCGGAGTTCGGACTCCTTGTTCGTACTTACGGCAGGTCGCTGTAAGGGGTCAGCGGCGTCAAAATCTACCTTGGCCAGATGGATCAAGGCACCCATTCAAGAGGCTTACCGGTC
The DNA here is from genome assembly GCA_033576535.1 of Allobates femoralis. Lineage (NCBI taxonomy): Eukaryota > Metazoa > Chordata > Amphibia > Anura > Aromobatidae > Allobates > Allobates femoralis. The sequence continues at coordinate 31,660 of JARQOC010001671.1, forward strand.
TTCTGGTTTGCCTCTCCCGGTAGGCTTGAAGGCACACTCGACAAGAGCTGTCGGTGCCTCCTGGGCCTTGCGACATCGCGCCTCTGCTCTGCAGGTGTGTCAGGCGGCCACTTGGTCTAGCCTGCACACCTTCTCTAAGCATTATATGGTGCATGCCCATGCCTCTGCGGATGCAAGTTTGGGCAGGCGGGTCCTCCAGGCGGCGGTTGCCCACCTTTGACGGGGACCGCGTATGCAAACGTCTTTTGAGGAACTTTTTCCCGCCCTGGGGTATTGCTTTAGGACATCCCCATTGTCTGGGTCTCCCATTATGATGATCAGAAAAAAGAGAATTTTGTTTACGTACCGTAAATTCTTTTTTCTTGAATCATCAATGGGAGACCCAGCACCCACCCAGTGTTCCGTTGTATGTTACGGTTGATCTGTCCCCTGTTGGGGCAGTTTATCCGGGTTGTTGACCCGTCTGTTTACGGTGTCTTCCCGAGGTTTCGGGTGTGGTTTTCTGTTGTCTCCTCGCAGCTTATGGACCAAACTGAGGATGTTCCCTGCGGTAGGGGTTTATAAGCGGAGGGGGCGGTGTCTACAGTTCTTGTAGTACCTAGTGTGGCCTCCGGAGGGCAGTGCCCTAAACCCCATTGTCTGGGTCTCCCATTGATGATTCAAGAAAAAAGAATTTACGGTACGTAAACAAAATTCTCTTTTTATTCACCAACGCGTTTCGGCACCTGTCCTGGCACCTTCATCATGCAAGCATTAACACATCCATTCACTTAGATTGGACAAACACATATAAACGCAAGCGCATGCGCAGTACGGGCCTTGAAGCTCTAACAGCGGCGCGGGTGTAAATACGTCACCCGGCGCCGGAAATGACGCAAATCGCGTCATACGGCCCCCACACAGCAGCGGTCCGGAATAGGAGAGCGGGGAGGCGCACAGGGAGGCGCGCATTTGAATGTATGATGAAGATCACGCCTATTCAGGCGTGATATGATGAAGAGGGCGAGCCTGGCTGGGTGACTATGAATACCATAGTCACTCATTATCATCCCTAATGAGGTACATTTATGACGTTTATATTCAGTTTCAATATATGCATTTAGGAGATAAAAGGAGTGTAGGGTAAGTGTTACTATGCTCTAGGGACAGCTTTTAATAGCTTAGGAGGTGGTTTGGGGGTGACAGGATCCCTTAAAACAAAATGCCTATTTTGCCACGCTCTTCGATGCGTTTGTTGAATCCAAGTGTATGGATGTGTTAATGCATGCGTTGCATTAGCCTTGTGCAGCTGTCAAATGTATCTGTTGAAATGCACAGCACAAAGGCAATGCCAACCTAGCCTTACATTGTGCCTTCTTGATGGTTATGTGTTATATGCCTTTGTTGGGGATGCAATAAAGTCTCTAAGTAATGTCTGATTCCATGACCCTGTGTTGTCTGAGGAGTGTTGTTCCCAGAGGTGAAGTTTGTCAATTTAGTCGGGATAAACCCTGATCCATGCTGTGTTTGTAAAGGCGGAAAGACCAAGACATGACAGCACCAACAGACCCCCGTGTCTCCACAGAGGAGAGCACACACTGACCCCCGTGTCTCCACAGAGGAGAGCACCCACTGACCTCCGTGTCTCCACAGAGAGCATCCACTGACCCCCGTGTCTCCACAGAGGAGAGCACCCACTGACCCCCGTGTCTCCACAGAGGAGAGCACCCACTGACCCCCGTGTCTCCACAGAGGAGAGCACCCACTGACCCCCGTGTCTCCACAGAGGAGAGCACCCACTGACCCCCGTGTCTCCACACAGGAGAGCACCCACTGATCCCCGTGTCTCCACAGAGGAGGGCACCCACTGACCCCCGTGTCTCCACAGAGGAGAGCACCCACTGTCCCCCGTGTCTCCACAGAGGAGAGCACCCACTGACCCCCGTGTCTCTACAGAGAGCACCCACTGACCTCCATGTCTCCACAGAGGAGAGCACTCACTGACCCCCGTGTCTCCACAGAGGAGAACACCCACTGACCCCCGTGTCTCCACAGAGGAGAGCACCCACTGACCCCTGTGTCTCCACAGAGGAGAGCACCCACTGACTCCCGTGTCTCCACAGAGGAGAGCACCCTCTGACCCCCGTGTCTCCACAGAGGAAAGCACCCACTGACCCCCGTGTCTCCACAGAGGAGAGCACCCACTGACCCCCGTGTCTCCACAGAGGAGAGCACCCACTGACCCCCGTGTCTCCACATAGGAGAGCACCCACTGACCCCCGTATCTCCAAAGAGGAGAGCACCCACTGACCCCCGTGTCCCCACAGAGGAGAGCACCCACTGACCCCCGTGTCTCCACAGAGGAGAGCACCCACTGACCCCCGTGTCTCCACAGAGGAGAGCACCCACTGACCCCCGTGTCTCCACAGAGGAGAGCACCCACTGTCCCCCGTGTCTCCACAGAGGAGGGCACCCACTGACCCCCATGTCTCCACATAGGAGAGCACCCACTGACCCCGTGTCTCTACAGAGAGCATCCACTGAACCCCGTGTCTCCACAGAGGAGAGCACCCACTGACCCCCGTGTCTCCACAGAGGAGAGCACCCACTGACCTCCGTGTCTCCACAGAGAGCATCCACTGACCCCCGTGTCTCCACAGAGGAGAGCACCCACTGACCCCCGTGTCTCTACAGAGGGCATCCACTGACCCCCGTGTCTCCACAGAGGAGAGCACCCACTGACCCCCGTGTCTCCACAGAGGAGAACACCCACTGACCCCCGTGTCTCCACAGAGGAGAGCACCCACTGACCCCCGTGTCTCCATAGAGAGCACCCACTGACCCCCGTGTCTCTACAGAGGAGAGCACCCACTGACCCCCGTGTCTCCATAGAGAGCACCCACTGACCCCCATGTCTCCACAGAGAAGAGCACGCACTGACCCCCGTGTCTCCACAGAGGAGAGCACCCACTGACCCCCGTGTCTCCACAGAGGAGAGCACCCACTGACCCCTGTGTCTCCACAGACGAGAGCACCCACTGACCCCCGTGTCTCCAGAGAGGAGAGCACCCACTGACCCCCGTGTCTCCACAGAGGAGAGCACCCACTGACCCCCGTGTCTCCACAGAGGAGAGCACCTACTGACCCCCGTGTCTCCATAGAGAGCACCCACTGACCCCCGTGTCTCCACAGAGGAGAGCACCCACTGACCCCCGTGTCTCCACAGAGGAGAGCACCCACTGACCCCCGTGTCTCCACAGAGGAGAGCACCCACTGACCCCCGTGTCTCCACAGAGGAGAGCACCCACTGACCCCCGTGTCTCCACAGAGGAGAGCACCCACTGAACCCCGTGTCTCCACAGAGAGCACCCACTGACCCCGTGTCTCCACAGAGGAGAGCAACCACTGACCCCCGTGTCTCCACAGAGGAGAGCACCCACTGACCCCCGTGTCTCCACAGAAGAGAGCACCCACTGACCCCTGTGTCTCCACAGAGGAGAGCACCCACTGACCCCCGTGTCTCCACAGAGGGAACACCCACTGACCCCCGTGTCTCCACAGAGGAGAGCACCCACTGACCCCCGTGTCTCCACAGAGGAGAGCACCCACTGACCCCGTGTCTCCACAGAGGAGAGCACCTACTGACCCCCGTGTCTCCATAGAGAGCACCCACTGACCCCCGTGTCTCCACAGAGGAGAGCACCCACTGACCCCCGTGTCTCCACAGAGGAGAGCACCCACTGACCCCCGTGTCTCCACAGAGGAGAGCACCCACTGACCCCCGTGTCTCCACAGAGGAGAGCACCCACTGACCCCCGTGTCTCCACAGAGGAGAGCACCCACTGACCCCCGTGTCTCCACAGAAAAGAGCACCCACTGAACCCCGTGTCTCCACAGAGGAGAGCACCCACTGACCCCGTGTCTCCACAGAGGAGAGCAACCACTGACCCCCGTGTCTCCACAGAGGAGAGCACCCACCACTGACCCGTGTCTCCACAGAGGAGAGCACCCACTGACCCCTGTGTCTCCACAGGGAGAGCACCACTGACCCCGTGTCTCCACGAGGAGAGCACCCACTGACCCCGTTTTCTCCACAGAGGAGAGCACCCACTGACCCCCGTGTTTTCCCCAAAAGGGGGGGGCACCCACTGACCCCCGGTCTCCAAGAGACCCACTGACCCGTGTCTCACAGAGGAGAGACCCACTGACCCCCGTGTTCACAGAGAGCACCCCTGACCCCGTGTCTCCACAAGGGGGAGCACCCCCTACCCCCGGTCTCCCAGGGAGGCACCCCCTGCCCCCCTGTTACAGGGAGAGCACCACTGACCCCCGTTTCCAAAGGGGGAGCACCCAACTGACCCCGTGTCTCCACAGGAGAGCACCACTGACCCCCCGGGTTCCAGAGGGGAGCCCCACTGACCCCGTGTTCCACAGAAGGGGGCACCCATGACCCCTGTCTCCGAGGGGAGCACCACTGACCCCCCTGTCTCAAAGGGACACCACTGACCCCCCTGTCTCCACGAGGAGAGCCCCCACGGGGCCCGGTTCCACAAAGGGGGGCACCCATGACCCCCGTGTCTCAAGAGGAGAGCACCCTGACCCCGTGCTCCAAGAGGAGGCACCCACTGACCCCGTGTCTCCACAGGGAGAGCACCCCCTGACCCCGTGTCTCCCCAGAGGGGCCCCCTGACCCCCGTGTTCCCAAGAGAGCACACTGACCCCGTGTCTCCCAAAAAGAGCCCCACTGCCCCCTGTCTCCAAGGGAGGCACCATGACCCCGTGTCTCCCCAAAAGGAGGACCCACTGACCCCCCTGTCTCCACAAAAAAAAAGGGGAGCACCCCCTGACCCCCGTGTCTCCAAGAGGAGAGCCCCCATGACCCCGTGTCTCCAGAAAAAGGAGAGCACCACGCCCGTGTCTCCCCAGAGGGGAGCCCCTAACCCCCGGTCTCCACAGAGGGAACCCCACGACCCCCCGTTCTCCAAGAGGAGCCCACTGACCCCCCTGTCTCCACAAGGAGAGCCCACTGACCCCCCTTTCTCCCCAGAGGAGGACCCCCTGACCCCGTTCTCCCAGGGGAGGCACCACTGACCCCGTGTCTCCAAGAGGGGAACCACAACCCGGGGTTCCAAGAGGGAGCACCCAATGACCCCGTGTTCCAAAGAGCACCCATGACCCCCCT
>JARQOC010001672.1:0-36815 GCA_033576535.1 Allobates femoralis
TCTGTCAGCCGTGCTGAAAAACAAGCAGGTATAACCCCTATGGTAGCGGCGTGTAATCAGGACACAGGTACGGTATTTGAGTTACCTTGGGCGTGCCACAGCATCATATATACCACGCCCCATCAGCTATCATTGGTGGGGGCTACTGTGTACCCATTGGCTGTCCCTGCACAGGGCGGCATATTTAACGATCTGACCAGTCACACAACATATTTGCTATAGCGTCATGTATTAGCCAGCCTTCCTGCGCTGGCTGGCCAATCATGATGTTATTGCATTGTCCAATCACCGTACGAGCGTCGCATAATACACAACTCTGTCACGCCTATGTAGTTACGGCGCACAATATGTACGCCCAGATTCCCTTGTGGTAGCTGAGTGTAAATCAGGGAAGGTGCGCCACAGAAGGTAATCTGCAGCACCCGTCGGCACTTCCAGGGAACGAAAATACCTTCTGTGGAGCACCTTGTGGCGGCGTGTATCAGGTACCGTTAGCAACAGTTGAAAAACGTGCGCGTGCACTTGCGGTCCCTACCTGTTGCTACCTTCGGTAGCGGCGTGTAAAGGTACCATTAGGGTACCTTTACACGTCGCAACATTGCATGCAATTTCACTTGCATGCAATGTGTCCATGATTTCACTGCAACCAGCAAATTGCAAGTGAAATTGTTGCGACGTGTAACGGTACCCTTAGTGTTCCCACCCACTACAATATCCCTTCCATGCTCCTCATATAAGATGATGCCCCATTCCCTAGTACACTGTATTACACCTCTATAGGGAACCCCCACAATTCCCTAGTTTGCCTCCGGAGTACACCAACATGCACATTATGATGACCACAGTACCCGTAGCACAGTATGTTATCCCCACATCCTCCCACACAGTTTTATCTTCCACAGTGATCTCGAAGAGTATAATGAATCCACACACACCCACAAAGTATTATGAATCCACAACCCTTTACACAGTATAATGCCCTCAGTCTATCCCAGTCATCACGCTGCTGACCTCTTCACGCTTACAGTGCTGCAGGAGCAGTACATCTGGTGGGGAATGGTAAATACTCTTTGGAGGAGCTGAGGGGGGGGAGAACAATATAAGAATTAAATTTGTTGATGGCTGGTAACAATTCCCTGCATCCCCTGACCATTTTTAAAGACATAATGCTCATTTCAGGTTTATGCAATGACGTTATATATGTGGATAACCTGATACTACAATTGATTGCTGTATTAAACTTCAAGCTGCATTTATATATTGATTGTGGTTCTGGTGCTGCATTCATGTACTCATGGTGGTAATGGTTCTGCATTCATGTAACGACAGTGGTTCTGCATTCATGTACAGATGGAAGTTCTAGTGCAGGTTTCATGTACTGATAGTGGTTCTACTGATACATTCATATACTGACAATAGTTCTGGTGATGAATTAATGTACTGATTGTGGTTCTGGTTATGATTTCAAGTATTGACAGTGGTTCTCATCTTGTGCACAAGTAGCAACCCTTAATTGATCAAAATACTGTATGTACTACATGGTGATGAAAATCCTGTCCAAAAATCTCAATTTGAGTTAATGTGTACTCACACTGTTTTTGAAGAAGAAACTAAGCAAAAACATTCCAAATCCTCCTCAAGAACTCAAAAGTGTTCTTGGGAAATATTCATATACTGGCGGTGTTTCTGGTGATGTATTCATGTAAGTACCTCTTTACATTTTTGAGGGGTCCCTGGGATTGATTTAGTATGACAATGTGCGCCTTGGACCAAAGCATGTTGTGTACCCCTGGAATAGGTCAATATTAGATTTCTGCTGAGCTGACACCCATCACACCAACCAATCAGGTGTTTGCATCATAAATAGTAGCCAGATATAAACCATGTACAGAGCTGAAACAAAATTGTACACTGTATACTGTCCCTTCTTGGGCTTACGTCAATAGAACTGAGCTGAAGCAGCTGAGAAAAGTTACTTCACAGTGTATAGAGCCATGTTGTTCCAACTCTGTACCCTGTTTTTACCTTACCACCTATATAACTGCGAACAGCTGATCAGAGGGAATGCCAGGTGTTTGACCTCTACGGACATTATATTGATAAGCTTTCCTAAAGGCCCCGTCACGCACTATGATATTGTTAACGATATCGTTGAAACGACAGGGGTTTTCAGTTGTTCTAACGACCTCATAACGATGTCGTTCAGTGTGACATGTACATCCGATCAACGATAATCAGACAAATCTTTGATGGAGTTTTGTGAACCAGACCTTAATCCAAACGATGAGCGTTCGTTCAACCTGCAGCATGGGTGTGTGACACCTTGATAACAATGTTGTTAACGACCTCGCCTATTGAGAAGTGAAGGACGTAGCTAACGACCGCAAGTATTGTTTGCTTGTCGCAGAATCGTTGCTGCGTCGTTAGTGATATCTATACGTGTGACATTTCACTTATAATCATTGAAAGATCATCGTTCAAGCGATCTAGGTCAAGTTGGATCGTTGATCGGATTGTTCGCCCATTGAAGCGTGAGATGGGGCTTTAAGGATAGGCCATCAAGATCTAATAGTGCACAACCCCTTGCAATAGAATGGTTAAACAGACTAGTTATATTATGTTAAAATGTAATATTTTAACCTATTATATACTATATGGAACTCCTATAACTTCCCCAATTTCCATCTTTATTATCATTTTTTGGCAGAACCTATATTCTTTCTTCCTTTTACTTGGAAATCCACGAAACAGTTAGCAAACACCAACAGAAGTCTGTAATGACCTGATGATGTCCAATGAATAAGTGCTGTAGAAAGCAATAGAAAACCACTTATATTTTTCTCTCTGATTCTCATGAGACATGATCATAGTAATATGAATGCTTTTTACACCACTTTTAATAATTGCTTTGCAATGTTCATTAAGATTAAGTGCAATGGAAGGAAAGCACTGCTGTTTTCTAATTGCCTACATGACATTCTTCATGAAAATATGTTCACCCATAAATGTCATGTTGCATTTCTTGATAATAAGTCTAAATAGACCCAATGTTTGGGTGTATTGTTTGTAGCCCTTCAACCAAACTATAGACGCGTACAATAAAGCCAATGAACTTACATGTAATGTTTATGCATTAGGTTATAGGGGTAATTATTATGCAACAGGTGCACATAATTGTGGCCATTAACACTGTCACATTTGCAGTCAGAGTAAGCCAGAGTTTCCTAATTAGATCCAACCTAACTGCTTAAGTAAAGGCCATGCACAGTGCTCATGACAGTATCAATGTAAAGAATTGAACATAGATCCTAGTAGTTCCTGAGCTTCCACTGGCCAGACAACCTCATTTCTCTATACTTAACTCCATGCAATCTAATAATTGACTAATTGACAGAGACAATTTTTTACACTTTTCTTGGTCCTAAAGTGTAGGCACCTATCACTGATTTAGTGCTTAACTCATTATTTAAAATCTAAGGGCAGCTTCACACTGCGGTGTGATCCTGTCCGGGGCTGTCAGGGATGAATCTGACAGCCCTGGACTGGATCAGCACACAGAACTGGAGGGCTAATTTGCCCTCCGGTCCGGTGTGCAGCTGCACGCAGCTCCCGCTGCTGATAAGTCAGGACCGCGGCGCCGTAATGTGAACCTTGCATTCATAAAATATCAGCATTCCCAATTTTAAAGTTTTTGTTTTATTATTATTATTATTATTTATTTATAGAGCACCATTAATTCCATGGTGCTGTACATTAGAAAGGGTTATATGCAAACAAGTTAAAAATACAGTGAACAAGCTAACAGTGACAGACCGATACAGAGGGGAAAGAGGACCCTGCCCTTGCAGGCTTACATTCTACAGGGCAGTGGAGAGAGAGATAGTAGGTTGGGTCTGCTCTGGTGGTGGTGATTATCCACATGGCACAGTAGATAGTAGTCTATTGCTTTTCCAATAGGATCCCATGCTTGGAAGAGGCAGGGAATCTGTGTGCCATCACAAATTGCTTTGGCAAGTATCCCTTCTCAAGTTTAGATAAAACATGGAAAGATTTTCTATATAATTTGTAAAAACTACAAAACAAAAAAATCAAATAGAGGAAGAATAAGAACCCCAAGAATAAGCATGGGTGCTCTATTCTTGCATAGCTGTTCATAATTAGATTATATATACTTGTATATATGTATTGTTGTAATATATATATGAATTATTATATGGCCATGATCTCAAATCCTTAACCTCTACCCGACCTATGACATCATGAAAGTCGGTGCGTTCCCGACCTATGACGTCTCTATAATGTCATGGGTTGTTTGCGCTCCTGCAGCTCCGGTGACAGTGTCAGTGACAAGTCACCAGAGCTGTAGGAGCGCAAGCACCTATACTTTAGCCCAGAGGGGGTGGCTTGGCCCCCCTGTGGCTAAACTCGCTCTGATTGGCAGTTGAAATTGATCTGGAGGGGCGGGATGGCAGGTGCCCTCCCCCTCCTAGCCCCCTCCTGCTCCAGGGCCCCTCCCGATCCCTTTCTACCCCGACCGGGCAGTAACAGTCCTCCACTGGCGGTATGCCCGACGGTGGGAAATGAGTGTTACTGCCGGCGGGCTGCACCCATCAGTCAGCTTCCTCAGCCCCCTCCTGGTGTGAGGGGGCTGAGAAGGCTGACACCCCCCTGTGCCCCTTTCTCACACACCCCTTTCACCTCCCGGCGGGCTGCACCTGCCGGTACACCCGCCGGCTAGCTCTGGTGTGGGCCCCCCCTCCTCTCCCGAGCTCCTCCTCCTGGATGAGGTACGTATGTATGAATGAATGAATGGATGGATGGGTGGGTGCATGGATGTGTGAGTGGGTGCATGAGTGTATAGATGGATGGGTGAGTTGGTGCATGCATACATGCATGGATGGATGGGTGAGTCGATGCATACATGCATGGGTGGATGGATGGGTGAGTGGGTGCATGCATGCATGCATGGATGCATAGGTGGATGAATGTATGGGTGGATGGATGAATGGGTGCATGCATGGGTGGATGGATGTGTGCATGCATGGATGGATATGTGCATGCGTGGATGTGTGCATGGATGGATGTGTGCGTGTGTGCATGCATGTGTGCATGGATGGATGTTGCATGCATGGATGTGTGTGCGCGTGGTTGCGTGCGTGGATGTGTGGATGCGTGCATGGATGTGTGGGTGCATGCATGAATGGATGTGTGGACATGTGCATACATGGATGGATGTGCGCATGGATGGATGTGTGCATGGATAGATGTGTGTATACATGTGTGGATGTGTGCATGCGTGAATATAGGCATGCGTGGATGGGTGCATGGATGGATGTGTGCATGCGTGGATGTGTGTGTGCGTCGAAAGACGTGTGCATGCATGGATGTGTGCGTGGATGTGTGGATGTGTGCAGGTGTGGATGTGTGTGTGCATGGATGGATGTGTGCATGGATAGATGTGTGTTCATGCGTGGATCTGTGCATGCGTGGATGTGTGGATGCGTGCGTGCATGGATGGATGTTACATGGATGGATGTGTGCATGCATGGATATGTGCGTGCATGGATGGATGTGTGCGTGCTTGGATGTGTGTGTGCGTGGATGCGCGCGTGGATGTGTGAATGCATGTGTGGGTGTGTGCTTGGATGGATGTGTGCATGGATGGATGTGTACATGGATGGATGTGTGCATGGATAGATCTGTGTGTGTGCTTGCGTGGATGGGTGCATGTGTGGATGATGAGTGCATGGATGGATTGATGGGTGCAACAAGGGATCAAGTGTCCTCTTGTTGTAGTCTCTGGGATCATAGTCATAGTGCACTGTATGACAGATCATTGCCATACAGTGCACCATAACTCTGACCCCAGAGACTGCAGGAAGAGGACACTTGATCCCTTGCTGCAGTCTCTGAATTGAGCAGAGGCGATCGAGCGTCATGGGACCTTCATTGTGGACTACATTGGAGGTGATTGCGCGTTGTGGGACCTTCATTGTGGACTATGTTGGAGGCGATCGAGATTTTTCTCTGTGTGGTGTATTTTTTTTTTTTGACTATTTACTAGAGATTCCTAATGACCAGGTCTAACATTGGCCCAACATTATGAATCTCTGGCTTATTGCCAGCTGCCAATAAAAAGCTGTCATTAACCCCTTTATTACCCAGTTTGCAACTGGCACCAGGGCAACTGGAAGAGCTTGGGTACAGTGCCAGAAAATGGCGCTTCAATGAATGCGCCATTTTCTGGGGCGGCTGCGGGCTGCAATTCGCAGCATGGGGGGCCCAGAATGCTTGGGCCTCTCCATGCTGAGGATTCCAGCTCCCAGCTGCCTAGTTGTACCTGGCTGGGCCAAAAATATGGCGGAGCTCCATGTCATTTTTTTTTCTAGATTTAGTTCTAGAAATGAAAAAAATGAGCTTCGCTGTATTTTTGGTTGCCAACCAGGTACAACGAGGCAGCTGGGGGTTGGTGGCAGTCCATAGCTGCCAAGTTGTACCTGGCTGGACCAAAAATATGGCGGAGCCCCACATCATTTCTTTTTATAAAATTAGTTCTAGGAATAAAAAAAAAATGGGCTTCGCTGTATTTTTGATTGCCAGCCAGGTACATAGTAACATAGTAACATAGTTTTTAAGGTTGAAAGAAGACTTTAAGTCCATCTAGTTCAACCCATAGCCTAACATGTTGATCCAGAGGAAGGAAAAAAAAAAACATGTGGCAACACTAGCTCCACATTGGGGAAAAAAATTCCTTCCGGACTCCAGATATGGCAATCAGACTAATTCCCTGGATCAACGCCCTATCAAAGGATCTAGTATATATAACTGGTAATATTATAGTTTTCAAGAAAGGCATCCAGGCCCTTCTTAAATGTTAGTAGTGAGTCACTCATTACAACATCATGTGGCAGAGAGTTCCATAGTCTCACTGCTCTTACAGTAAAGAATCCACGTCTGTGATTATGATTAAACCTCCTTTCCTCCAGACGTAGAGGATGGCCCCTTGTCGCCGTCTCAGGCCTAAGAGTAAAGAGATCATTACAAAGTTCTCTGTACTGTCCCCTCATATATTTATACATTATTATAAGATCACCCCTAAGCCTTCGTTTTCCAAGCTAAATAACCCCAAGTTTAATAACCTGTCTTGGTATTGCAGACCCCTCAGTCCTCTAATAACCTTGGTCGCTCTTCTCTGGACCCGCTCTAGTTCAGCTATGTCTTTCTTATACACCAGAGACCAGAATTGTACACAGTATTCTAAGTGTGGTCGCACTAGTGACTTGTATAGAGGTAAAATTATGTTCTCCTCATGAGCATCTATGCCTCTTTTAATGCATCCAATTATTTTATTTGCCTTTGCAGCAGCTACCTGACACTGGCCACTAAATGTTTGTCATCTACCCATACACCCAGGTCTTTTTCAGTGACAGTTTTGCCCAGTGTTTTACAATTAAGCACATAATTATACCTTTTGTTTCCTCTGCCCAAGTGCATGACCTTACATTTATCCCCATTAAAGCTCATTTGCCATTTATCAGCCCAAGCTTCTAGTTTACATAAATCCTCCTGTAATATAAAATTGTCCTCCTCTGTATTGATTAACCTGCAGAGTTTAGTGTCATCTGCAAATATTGAGATTCTACTCTGTATGCCCCCTACAAGGTCATTAATAAATATATTAAAAAGAAGCGGGCCCAACACTGACCCCTGTGGTACCCCACTTTTAACTGTGACCCATTCTGAGTGTGTTCCATTAATGACCACCCTTTGTTTCCTATCACTAAGCCAGTTCTTATCCCACTTATACATATTTTCCCCTATCCCCATTGCTGTCATTTTATGTATCAACCTTTTGTGTGGCACCGTATCAAAAGCTTTTAAAAAGTCCATATACACCACATCCACTGCATTTCTTTGGTCCAGTCCAGAACTTACTTCTTCATAGAAGCTTATCACATTAGTTTGACATGAGCGGTCCCTCGTAAAACCATGTTGATATTGGGTCATGAGGTTATTTTTCTTCAGATACTCCAGTATAGCATCTCTTAGAAAACCCTCTAGGATTTTACCCACAGTAGAGGTTAAGTTTACTGGCCTATAATTTCCAAGTTCAGTTTTTGTTCCCTTTTTGAATATTGGCACCACATTTGCTATAAGCCAGTCCTGTGGTACAGACCCTGTTATTATGGAATCTTTAATGATTAAAAATAATGGTCTATCTATGACAGTACTTAATTCCTGCAGCACTCTGGGGTGTATCCCATCCGGGCCCGGGGATTTGTCAAATTTAGTGATTTTTAGACGATGCCGTACTTCCTGCTGGGTTAAGCAGGTGACATTTAATTGACAGTTTTTGTTATCACTGATCATATTGTCTGTTATGGGATTTTCTTGTGTAAATACTGTTGAAAAAAAGTAATTTAGCATATTGGCATTTTCCTCATCCTCATTCACCATTTTACCCAGATTATTTTTAAAGGGGCCAACACAATCATTTTTTAGTTTCTTACTACTTACGTAGTTAAAAATCATTTTGGGATTATTTTTACTTTCTCTGGCAATGAGTCTCTCTGTCTCAATCTTTGCTGCCTTGATTTGCTTTTTACAAATGTTATTTAATTTTCTGTATTTATTAATGCCTCATCACTACCTACTTGCTTTAATTCCCTAAATGCTTTATTTTTGTCATATATTGCGCCCCTTACAACGAGGCAGCTGGGGGTTGCTGGCAGTCCGTAGCTGCCAAGTTGTACCTGGCTGGACCAAAAATATGGCAGAGCCCCACGTCATTTTTTTTTTCTAAAATCAGTTCTAGAAATATAAAAAAAAAGGCCTTCACTGTAATTTTGTTTGCCAGCCAGGTACAACTGGGCTGAAATCTTCAGCAAGGAGAGAACCAAATGTGGGCCCCCACGCTGAAAATTGCAACCCACATCCACCCAAGAAAATAGCAAATTCATTAGAGGCGCCATTTTCTGGTGCTGTATCCCAACTCTACCAGTTGCCTTTGTGCTGGTGGCACACGGGTTCTCCATACACGACATGGTGTCCGCTATCAATTTCAATGGAAAAATTAGCTCCAATTGTTAGCGGAAACCATATCGCGTATGGAGAGCCCCTCCCTATGTGCCTGAACATTGGAGCTAGCTCCCCCACAAGTGACCCCCTTTTGGAAACTAGAACGCCCAAGGAACTTATCTAGATGCATAGTGAGCACTTTGAACCCCCAGGTGCTTCACAAATTGATCCGTAATAAGGAAAAAAGCACTTTTTTTTTCACACAAATTTTCTTTTTTAATTTTTACGGATCAATTTGGGAAGCATATGGGGGTTCAAAATGCTCACCAACCATCTAGATAAGTTCCCTGGTCTAGTTTCCAAAATGGGGTAACTTGTGGGGGAGCTCCAATATTTAGGCACACAGGGGCTCTCCAAACGCGACATGGTGTCTGCTAACAGGTTGAGCTAATTTTCCATTGAAATTATTAGATGAAACCATGTCGCATTTGGAGAGCCCCTGTGTGCCTAAACATTAGAGCTTCCCCACAAGTGACTCCATTTTGGAAACTAGACCCCTCAGGGAACTTATCTAGATGGGTGGTGAGCATTTTCAATCCCCAGGTGCTTCACAAATTAATCTGTAAAAATTTTTTAAAAAAAATTATTGTGGAAAACGAAATACTTTTTCATTATTACAGATCAATTTGTGAAACATCTGGGGGTTCAAAGTGCTCAACACCCATCTAAATAAGTTCCCAGGGGAGTCTAGTTTCCAAAATGGGGTCACTTGTGGGGGAGCTCCAATGTTTAGGCACACAGGGGCTCTCCAAACGCGACATGGTGTCCGCTAACAATTTGAGATAATTTTCTATTCAAATTGTTAGCGGACACCGTGTCGCGTTTGGAGAACCCCTGTGTGCCTAAACATTGGAGCTCCCCCACAAGTGACCCCATTTTGGAAACTAGACTCCCGCTGAGAAATGAAGGAGTGCCATTTCACTTTTTGAATGGAAAATTAGCTCCAAAAGTCAAATTGCGCTCCTTCCCTTCTGAGCCCTGCCGTGTGCCCAAACAATGGTTTATGACCACATATGAGGTATCAGTGTACTCAGGAGAAATTGCCCAACAAATTTTAGGATCCATTGTATCCTGTTGCCCATGTGAAAATGAAAGAATTGAGGCTAAAAGAACATTTTTGTTAGAAATATTAAAATGTCCATTTATTTCCTTCCATGTTGCTTTAGTTCCTGTGAAGCACCTGAAGGGTTAATAATCTTCTTGAATGTAGTTTTGAGTAGCTTGAGGGGTGCAGTCTTTGGATTGGTGTCACTTTTTGGTGTTATCTGTCATGTACACCCCTCAAAGGGACTTCAAATGTGATGTGGTCACTAAAAAAATGGTTTTGTAAATTTTGTTGGAAAAGTGAGAAATTGCTGATGAACTTTGAACCCATATAACTTCCCACCCAAAAATTGTTGTGCTGATGTAAAGTAGACATATGTGTAATGTTATTTATTAACAATTTTGTGTCACATAACTCTCTGGTTTAGCAAAATAAAATTGCAGTGAGTTGGTAATTATTAGTGATGGTGGGGTAACGTAGAGTTCATGAATATGGAGGACAACATGGCAGCAGGTGTATTAGTCCTCTAGTGATAATCTGCTGCTGATAAAACTGTGATTTTTAAAGCAAAATTGTAACCAGCAGCCCAGTAAGTCACTCATAGCTGTACTAGTCTTTGCACCTTCCTTATACTGCTTTCAGGAACAACAGCCAGTAAGGCAAAAAAAATATTTAACATTGGATCCACAAATAATAAATAGATGTGCATATGTTAGTTTTTTTTTTTTTATTATTTTGTTAAAGACCTATTAGATTTAAAAAATCAAGCCCTGTAATTTTTTTTTAACTTTTATTCCTCAGTCTCATCCATACTATCAGCAGTATCGAGACAAGATCCTTCCACTTTGATGCACTTTATATCCTTGTAAACAGATTGGCTGGTGATTCATGAACCTATATGTGTACAACCTTGTGTTTTAGATGGCTGATGGACTATTGTATAGCAAAAAATCAAAACACTTTAACCACTTATGTCTCTTCTAAGCAGGCACCTCATTATTTTTATTATTTATTAAAAGAATATGTGAATTAATTTAGAAAATTATGTTAGTCTCAGGTTAAGCAGCAGGATGATCCAACAATCAGTAGGGGGATTTATGAAGACTACGTTAAAATATTTAGTAACACTGGAGCTAGCTATATTTGGGGCTAGCTGGAAATGAGCTTTTTTGGGCCCCTGTTGCTGCTTGTAGGTCCTTAAAGAGTCTCGTGTAACCACTCTTTTTCATTGTTCATTGAATTTGTCATTTAATATGCACCCTAAATGATCATTAGAAGATTTTTTTGCGCACTGGGCTGTCATTGTTTTCAGCAGCACAAAACTTGTTTACCCAGGACAATGAGCTGCCGAGAACAATGATCTTTTAACCAAATTGGATGATGATGGATGAGCATTTAGATTTTGGTAATCAACTGCATATACTGTATGCTGCATAGATATTGAGAAATGAGCATTCCTAAAATGGCTGGCCATGCAAATGCACCCTAACTCTCTCTGCTTAATAAGAGGACAGAGAATTGGTAAGTTTTCAGTAAGTTCCTTATAGTGCATGGCAGATCTGTCATACCGGAGCCCCGCCCCCTTTCATGACGCAGCCAGGCTCTTAGCAAGCAGAGAGCAGAGAGGGGTGTGCATAATTACAAGGGAGCAGCAGACAGGCCTGCCTATTGAGACTTATTCAGAATCAGAGAACTCACACAGGACGAGGTGAATGTAAACTTTTCTCTACTTTACAAAATCGATTTTTTTTCTGCAAAAGGGATGGCTAGAAATGATAAGAGGGGGGTGCAGGGACAGGTCTAAAGATGCGGGGGGGGTCAATTTGTGAGGTCAGGTTCACTTTAAGGCCCGTTACATGTAGCAATATCGCTAACGATATCACCGCAACGTCACAGGATTTGTGACGTTGCGGCGACCTCGCCAGCTATATCGCTACGTGTGACACATAGCAGCCTGCGGCCCCCCGCTGTGAGTTCGCTGTTCGTTACGGAATGGCCTGGACCATTTTTTGATCATCGGTCTCCCGCTGGGCATGCTGCATCGGTGCATGTGACAGGGAGAAAGACCAACGATCTCCATGCTACACCCGTGACTGATCTCAACAACGTTCGAGGTCGCCGCATCGCTGAGTAGATCTGCCTGCGTGGCATCTCACCAGCGACCACTTAGCGACATTCCAGCGATCCCTGCCAGGTTGTATCGTTGTCGGGATCAGTGGAGTGTCGCTATGTGTAACGGGGCCTTTACTTTACTAGGATGTAATAAACCCTGTATAGATTAGTCATCAGCTTTTACCTCTTCACAACCTGGCTTGTTTTCTCCTTCCTGACGAGGCCAATTGTTTAATTCTGACCAGTGTCACTTTATGAGGTTTGACTGTGGAACACTTCAACAGATCCCAGTGATTCAGAGATAGTTTTTTGTGTCATATTGGACTTCATGTTAGTGGTAAATATAGGCCAATATTTTCCTGCATTTATTTGTGAAGATATCAGAAATTTGGTCAATATTTCAAAATTTCACAATTTAGAACTTTGAATTGTAATACCATTAAATCAAAGAGTTATAGAAAAACAAAATAGTTAACAAATAACATTTCCCACATGTCTTTTATATCAACACAATTTTTGAAAAATATATTTTTTTGCTACGAAGTTAGAAAGGTTCAAAGTTCATCAGCAATTTCTCATTTTTCCAACAAAATTTACAAAAGCATATTTTTAGAGACCACATCACATTTGAAGTGATTTTTGAGGGGTCTTTGTGATGGAAAATAGCCAAAAGTGATACCATTCCAAATATTGTACTCCTCAAACTGCCGAAAACCACATTCAAGAAGTTTTTTCATCCTTCAGGTGCTTTACAGAAATAAAAGCAACATATAAGGAAAAAATGAAAATTTTACTTTTTCCTATAAATGTTTAATTTTAGCTTCCCATTTTACATTTTTCAAGGGTAACTGGAGAAAATGCATAAATGAATTTGTTATGCATTTTCTCCTGAGCACTTTGACACCCCATATGTGGTGGAAAACCACTGGGCATACTGCAGGCCACAGAAGAGAAGGAGAGCCGTTTGACTTTTAGAATACAAAATTGGCTTGAACTGTCTGCAAACACCATATTTGGAGAGTCTCTGATGTGCCTAAACAGTGGAAATCCTGTCACCCCATTTTGGAAACTAGACCCTTACAAAATCTATCTAGATGAGTGGTGAACACCTTGAACCTGCAGGTGCTTCACAGAATTTTATAACATTGAGCCGTGAAAATAAAAAAATATTTTACCACACAAAATTATTGTTTTAGTCCCATATTCTTTATTTATATAAGGTTAATAGGATAAATTGCATCATACAATTTGTTGTGCAATGTCTCCTGACTAATCTGCTACCCCATATGTGGTGGAAAATTACTGTTTGGCTGCATGGCAGGGCTCGGAATAGAAGGGGCACCATTTTGGCTGGAATAGATTGTGAATGCCATGTCATGTTTTAAAAGGCCTTGACATGCCAAAAGTCCCACTATCAGCACTGCTTACATCCTATATTACAGTTTCCTTACCAGACTCTATGTAATGAAATCATCAATGTCTTTGAGGGAGGTATAGGACCACAGGTCCACCCCATCAATGACCACCATCATGCCCTGATGTCTATATCATTGAGTCTGTTTGAGACTACATGAAGAATTGTAAGGCTATTTCTATAGCAAATCTGGGCTTAGTTCTCCAAGATGTTTGGAACTTTTCTTCCAGGTTCCTTAATCAACTATATTCATGTATACCCAAAAGCATTGATGTTATTTTCAAGACAAAGTGAGGGGTCATACCAAATATTGATTGATTTACATTTCCCTTTTATTCATTCACTTTGCATTTTGCTAATTAATAAAAATAAATGTTCACCACTTCAATTAAAAAAAACATTCTGTAGCATTTTTCAACACCTGCTTAAAATGTGAACATGTGAATTGAAGAAAAGCTTCGAAATATATATTGTGCTCAGAATTTTCTAGCTGTGCGAACTCTCTATAGTTTTGTAGCATTATAACGCATGCAACATTATGAATTATGAGTTTAAAACTGAGATTGGACTGAGTAATACCCTAACACAGTATATGGTTGTGTTTTCTGTGTGTCCTGAATATTCCTTTTAAGATTGAGCTGTGCAGTTGATAAAGTGAATGAACGCAGTACACTTTATCAATGTACAGCACTTTTGGCCGCTTAACACTTATTCCATCAAGAGGGTGAGAAGTTATAGCTTCTGACAGCAGAGATGGAGAATGAACACCATCATTACGAGTCATCTGTGCTCTTCAGTCTGCAGCCAAATTATGACATTAATGTGCTCTTAGCTAGCCAGGACACCTAGCACAATCTATGTGTAACATGGCATGCACTTACAACAGTTATTTAATCTAAAGTCATCAAGTTGAATTAGTGAAAAAAATCCAACAACTCGAATTGATTATCACTTTAGATGTCAACATGTTGTTCCTAATAATACTTTATAATTTGGCAACATGCCATGTTGTTACTGTGTAGCACATTTTTTTAGGTTTTCCTCATACATGATGTGATCAAACATATCTAGAGAAAACTATAAACCTTCTGCCACTCTAAATATTGTTTGCTCCATATGGCTCCTGCTGTAATATATTTTGATAGAGTGCATGTATGGAGACTTTTTGTCCTGGAAACATGAGAGGCAAGACCAGGAGAGGTTGAATCAGGAGATCATGAATGTATCATTACATCTCATACTGTACATTAAGAAACCTGCCCTAAACTATTGTGGGTTTATTTTTTTTCCCCCTGTGTTGCTGCCTACTTATGATTGGTCAACATCCTACAGGGATCATTATGTGCAATATGCTTGATGACGAATACCTTTGCAGTGAAAAGGTGACAGTGGAAGACAAAAAACAAGCAAACAAAAAAAACAAAATGTTTTATTTTGCTCTGTAGACACTATTATATTGTGTGTCCAATTCAATATGAAAAAATTGATGAAACATACGCTTTATTTAACTGCTCAAAGCAGATCTGTCACTAAAGGCTGCTTTACACGTCGCAATATCGTTACGATATTGGATACAACGGCACATGAGCGCGCACTTTTTTGGCCCTTGTCCAAAATTGCATAGGAGATGTTACACAAGGAGATATCGGCAAGATACGCAACTGCGATGTCTAAGCCCCCTCCTTCGCGCTGTGTATGAGCGACCCAGGGAACGACCATTTAAAATTGGAGTGAATAGGGGAAGTTGCGCTCCAAATCGTAGTTGCGCTGTCACACAGCACGATCCTGCCAGATCGTCAAGCCAATATTGCACGGTTGGAAAGCCTGCACAATTCACAAACGATATCGTACTTGCATTGTTCTGGCGTCGCATTGCTCATTTACACCACACAACGCTGCGAACAATATCGGCGGCAACTCCCGAACCACGTGACTTTTTATCGTAGTTGGGTTACGATATCGTGCCGTGTAAAGCGGCCTTAAGATTGACCCCATTGCAGGGCTGTTGTGGTCTCATAAATATGCTGGACAGTATTTTTAGAAAATTTCAGGAGCACCATTTTAATTCAGATTAATTTATTTATAACATAAATAAATTAGACAAACCCTCTTCTATGCTCACCTTCCATTGCTTCTGTCATTTATGTCATACACCATCTACTATTCTGTGACATGTTAAGCAGGCCATGTTTCAGAATATCAAATTATGCATGAAATTTGGAGAGGATCACAAGGCAGCAATTTAGCTAAGTCACATATTGATTCCGTTACATCTTTGGCACAATGAAGGAAGCATTGGAATAGTGCCAGGTTATTTTTAGGCATGGATAGTCCTGATTCTTAGGTTCGGCCAATGTTTCTCATATTTCCATCAATATTTTAAAAATACCAGCTGTAAATTGCTGTAAACGTCGTATCGGAAAGCCTAACAGCACAAAGTGAAAATATGGTACCGGAAGCAGCCGTCCGAGGAATTAAATAATTTATGGCAAAATAAATACCGTAGCTATCTTAGTGGCAATACCAATACAGTCTTCTTTTGCTTTTTGATGTGTTCATTTTATTTATTTATTAGATTATTTCTATTAAATGGGATATATCAACATCTTGGAGTGCACTATACAGCATTTTAATGCTGGTAAATTTATTCCATATTTTGGGATAGTTGGCACACCTATGGAAATGTATGCAGTAGTAGGAGAATAAAATGAGGAGGATTAGTATATTGGTATATATGAGAACTGGAGTAAGATAATGTCTATACACAAAGGGGAAACTCATAGCAAAGATTAGACTGGACCCTTCATTTTTGTCAGATTTCAGTGCCTATTTATTTCCGCCTCCATCTCCCTTTGAATAACTATTTGGTCACTCCACTATTTTGCTCTTTTTTAGAATGAAATTCTGCTTTTATTTATTTCTAGTCATTAAAAAAATTAACAAAGCCACAAAAGGCTCTCAGAGTAGCCATATAGGCTGCCTCTATGTACATATATCCACGCATGCACAGGAGATCACATACCGTATTTTTTTCTTCTGACATCTGTTTTCAACTGGGAGTCAGAAAGCCATCCCTAGAAATTGTGTTTGGGTAACTTTTATCTAATGTTTATGTAATCTGTGAGGTGCAGTAAAAAAACTGCAATGTACAGTATACGGTATATATGATTATGTACTAACAAGCAGCCTAATGAATAGCACACATGAAATTGCAAGAATAATTATAGTAGTTGTGCAGTGCACAATTACCGGTATTCTCCCATCATCATTATCATTCATAGTATGTAGCAGATTGCACATGCTGCCATTTTAAAGTACAGAATTATTATTATCTATTATATAATTGGCATACGGCGCCACTTCCGTGGCTTTGTTCGGATCCATGGCTCCGGGGGCGGCGACAGCTATCTCCAAGATGGCGTCCGGGAACTCTCGCGAGACTTCCCGGACGCCATATTGGATCCTGAACTGCAGGGGCGGCGACATAGCGGCGGAGGACGATACACCTGCATCGCGCCGCTGGAGCCTGGACAGGTAAGAATAACATATGCTTATATATTTGGAACCCTGCCGTCTACAAGACAGGAGGGGAGAGGGGAGCACCGGGGCCTGCAAATGGGACACCAGCACTCTCACCTCTGTGCACATACCACCTGCGACACCATTGTCACTTCTGTGTGTATACCACCTGCAGCACCATTGTCACCTCTGTGTGTACATAGTACCAGCAGCATTGTCACCTCTGTGCGCATGCTACCTGCAGCACCATTGTCACTTCTGTGTGCATGCTACTTGCAGCACCATTGTCACCTCTGTGCGCATACTACCTGCAGCACCATTGTCACCTCTGTGTGTACATAGTACCAGCAGCATTGTCACCTTTGTGCGCATGCTACCTGCAGCACCATTGTCACCTCTGTGCGCATGCTACCTGCAGCACCATTGTCACCTCTGTGCACATGCTACCTGCAGCACCATTGTCACCTCTCTGCGCATACTACCTGCAGCACCATTGTCACCTCTGTGTGCATACTACCTGCAGCACCATTGTCACCTCTCTGCGCATACTACCTGCAGCACCATTCTCACCTCTGTGTGTACATAGTACCAGCAGCACTGTCACCTCTGTGTGTATTCTACTAACCGCACTGTCACCTGTGTGTATACTACCACCAGCATCAGCACTGTCACCTGTGTGTATACTACCACCAGCACTGTCACCTGTGTGTATTGTACCAGCAGCATTGTCACCTGTGTGTATAGTACCACCAGCATCAGCACTGTCACCTGTGTGTATTGTACCAGCAGCACTGTCGCCTGTGTGTATAGTACCAGCAGCATTGTCACCTGTGTGTATTGTACCACCAGCATCAGCACTGTCACCTGTGTGTATAGTACCACCAGCACTGTCACCTGTGTGTATAGTACCAGAGGGGTCTGGCCCCCTCTTGCCACCCCCCACTGCTGTTCCCTGTCTCCCTCCTGCCCGAACCTGCCTGCTGTTCCCCGGCCCCCTCCTGCCCACACCCGCCTGCTCTTCCACAGCTTGCTCCTGCCCGCACACACCCGCTGTGCCCTCCTGCAAGCAATCAAAGATATTGTCACAGGATTTAAACCCAGCTTCGCTTTGCATTATTCTTAAATCTTCATAAATAAACTACATACATAGTCTAGAATACCCGATTCTTTAGAATCGGGCCGACATCTAGTTTATTTATAAAGTGCCATTGATTCCATGCTGCTGTATATGAGAAAGGGTTACATACAAATAAGTTTAAAAATGCAATGAACAAACTAACAGTGACAGACCAGTACAGAGGGGAGAGAGAACCCTGCCCTTGCGGGCTTACATTCTACAGGGCAGTGGGGAGAGAGACAGTAGGTTGGGTCTGCTCTGGTGGTGGTGGAGTGCTGGGTCCAGTGGTGGTGGAGCGCCAGGTCCAGTGGTGGTGGAGCACTGGGTCCAGTGGTGGTGAGGTGGCACTGTGATCATTGTAGGGTGTTCTGAAGTGATGGGTTTTCAGGTTCCGCTTGAAGGTTCCGAGTGTGGTGGACAGTCGGACATTTTGGGGTGCAGAATTCCAGAAAATGGGGGACGCTCGGGCGAAGTCTTGCAAGCGCTTAGATGAGGAATGCGCAGGTATGGAGGAAAGAAGGAGGTCTTGGGAGGATTGAAGATTACGAGTTGGATGATATTGGGAGATTAGTTCAGAGATATGAGGGGGACAGATTGTGAACAGCTTTGTAAATCATTGTCAGGAGTTTGAATTGGATACGTTGGTTTATTGGAAGCCAGTGGAGGGATTTGCAGAGGGGAGCAGTGGAGGAATAGTGAGGAGAGAGGTGGATTAATCGGGCAGCAGAATTAAGGACAGATTGGAAAGGTGCAAGAGTGTTAGCAGGGAGGCCACAGAGGAGGAGGTTGCAGTAGTCGAGACGGGAGATTATGAGGGCATGAACTAGTAGTTTAGTAGATTGAGGGTTGAGGAAAGGACGGCTTCTGGAAATATTTTTGAGTTGGAGGCGGCAGGAGGTGGAAAGGGCTTGGATTTGTGGTTTGAAGGACAGGGCTGAGTCAAGGCTTACTCCGAGGCTTCAGGTACAGTGCAAAGTGTGATGTCATTTATTGTGATAGATCAGATAGGGAAGGTGTGTGAGATGGAGGAAAGATGATGAGTTTGGTTTTGTCTACATTGAGTTTCAGGAAGCGAGAGGAGAAGACGGAGGATATTGCTGATATACACTTCGGGATTCTGGACAGGAGAGAGGTGACATCTGGGCCAGAGAGATAGATCTGAGTGTCATCAGCGTACAGGTGATACAGAATGATTGTTCAATCCAAATACAGAAGCTTGGTGTATCATGATGTGGCCAATTATTCAAATACACCTTTCCACCTGCCACCCTCCTCTCTTCTGTGATTGACAACCCTGGATTCATATAGCATAGAAGGGAGAAAATAGATGGAAACAAAAAGGTGGGAAGGTGTATTTAAATGTCTGGCTCTGCCATAATGCACCAAGCGCCTGTACATGGACAGAACAGTTGTTCTGTGCTAACAGAGTCCCTTTAGCATTTTATTTTTATTTTTTATTGTAAGACGCCCCCTCTTGGTGAGGCTTAGCTGGGAAGATTGTAACCTTCTTAGCTGCAGGAATCTCTACTTTAAGGTGCTTTCACATGTGTGGTAGGTGTAAATCCCGGCAGATCGGGCAGATGTCGCCGCATCTGCAGATCTGCTGTGTAACAGCCATCTTGCGGCACCAATCCGGCAAGCCTCATTCATTCTTTATGGGGATTGCGATCGGGTGCAACATGTGCAGTATTGCCGAATCCGGAACTTGCGGCACTACAGAAAAAATGCTGCTGGATCTTCCTTAGGAACAGATTTGACAAATTTTGAACTTATTTTAATGTTATACAGCGTTAATAAAACAAAGGTAAATTTAGCTGTATTTTTAATTTTGGCATTACCTTGCACTAATAATGGTGAGGTTCAGGCATTACCTTGATCTGTTTGGTAGCTGGTATCATCCTGGCTCCTCTGTTGAGGCCCCAGAAGTAAAAGGCTTAAAAGCCCTGTTATATTCCAATGGTGTCATGTAAATGAGGAGCATTGTCTGTATGTAGATTAATATTTTAAATGGCTTATTCTCCTGGCACAAATGAGAGATACTAGAAAATAAAAATCCATAATACTATAGACACTAAATAATCTTTATTCAGTAAACTATTGCAATCTGATGATGAGAGTGTAGCGACCGGTGGTAAGGCCGCGGGTGTGTGTGTATGATCTTTCTCAACAGAATCCCCATACTCAGATTTAACCGGTAGTAACATTTCTTTACTGTAAAACATGTCTATAACACAGTCAACTGATCTAGCTGCACACATGTATATGGTGGGGTCTCTGGATCTTCACTTCTTCCGGGTACGCAGCTAGCAAAGAAAAAAAACACAACAATGGAGATATCTTTCCCTAACTTTCCCTAAAATCACGTACCAGTCTATCACAGAAGAAGATGTCGCTCCCACGTCGCAGGCCTGGGGATCTCACGATGACGGGTCCCGGTGCAGCGCTGAAGGGGGAAACTCCTCAGTCTTCTTCTGTGGTCTCCTTCCGGAGGTAACAGAATCTTTCTTTGTTAGTCTCTCTCAGTCTCGGGGCAAACCGATGAGCAGAAGGGAGATCACAGTAGCACAGATGGCTCCCTTATGTCAGTCACAGCCCCTGTACATGTAATCCAGTGGCAATGTCCTGAATTCCGGAGGCAATGTCCTGAATTTGAGTGGGACCCTCGGTAAGGCAAGGTCCTGCAGACCGGGGGTTGCAGCAACGATCTTCACAGGGTATTTCTTCCCAAGAATCTGGCTGCAAAAGAGCCCTATGTCTGTCCTGGCTGCGCTCTCTGGATCTGCACTGTTTTTCCCCTTTTACTTCCTGGGTAAACAACAGAGATGGTGGGGGCTTTCCACCCTCTGTGATTGTACAGTCCACTGATGCCCCTGGTGGACAAGTGCGGACTGTGCACAGTTCGTTTCAGTCTCAATTTCAATAATACAATCTGAATTGTACACCTCATTACATACCCCCCCACTTAAAGGTTGGCAGTCCCTGTCAACTACCGTCGGTTCCCAGGCGGCGATGACTGTAGTTGTCACAGGGGTTGGTTGAGAAGTGGGCCATACATACTGGTCCCTGTAAGACCGTCCGGGCGGGATCCCAGCAGTGGTGCGGTCAGTGCGTCGCAAGGGTCGGTTGTTCCCTCCTCGTCACTGTCTTTACGCCCCACTCCAGTCAGTACTCCGGGAGAGGGACTGGTCTGTGTAGGTGGGTCACCGGTCTCAGAGTCGACGTGATCTCTATGTTGAGAAATGTCCGTGGCGTCAGTCATGTCGGCAGCGTCACCCCTCCGGTTACTGTGGGAGGGGAGTCAGGCCGGGAGCGGCAGGGGCGCAACATATTTCGGTGCACAGTGCGGGTGCTGCGGCTGTCTTCACACCGCACTCGGTATACATGTCCATTGGGGTAAGGGCGTTCGATTACCCGGTAGACTTCAGTCTCCCACTTGGCTCGAAGTTTCCCTTGAGGCTTCTTAATACGGAGCAAGACTAGCTGTCCCAACTTTAAGGGTTTCTCTTGCACGGGGAGTGGGTCAGCATGTTTCTGGCCCCGGATTTGTTGACTCACCAGCCGGTGTACAGTCTCCATCTTCTGTCGGTGAGCATTTAGCCAGGAGGGGTAGTTATGGCAGACATCTTCTTCTGGGCGGAATAGGTTCAGGTCATGGACCCCTTTTCCTAGGCGGCCAAAGAGAAGAGTGTGTGGGGTGTAGCCAGTCACGGAGTGGACCTGGTTGTTGTAGGCCCATACTAGATCTGGAAGGAATTGGGGCCATCGATCTTTCTTATCTTCGGCCAAGGTGCGGATCAGCTGGAGTAGGGTCCGGTTAAAGCGTTCACATGCACCGTTCCCTTGTGGATGGTAAGGAGTGGTCCTCGACTTCTGGATCCCATACATCCGATGCAGCTCCTCGATGACTCTGCCTTCGAAACAAGCCCCCTGGTCGGAGTGTAACCTCTCCGGACACCCATAGACGTGGATGAACTGTCGACAGATGGCCTGTGCAGCCGATTCGGCCGTCTGGTTCTTGGTAGCAACAACGACGGCGAATTTTGTGAAGTGGTCCACCATGACTAGGCAGTATTGATAGCCACTGCTCGCAGTCCCAATCAGCAGATAGTCCACCATCAACAGCTCAAGAGGCCTGGAGGTTTTAATCGTCTGGACAGGTGCACGCTGTTCGGTGGACTTGTGCAGTTCACAGGTGCGACAGGTTCTGCAGACGTCTTCAACCAGCTTGCGGAGCCCCGGACAATAGATAGATTGTTGAATCCACCGAAACGTCTTATCTACTCCGAAGTGTCCATTCCTTTTGTGGGCTTCGGCCACCATCTCACGGGCTAACTGGGCAGGTACTACAACTTGTGTGCATTCCTCCAGCATGTGAGACAAGAGAACCTTCCGGTATAGTACTTCTTCTCTCAGAACCAGCCGGTCCCACTGGCTGAGCAGGGTCAAGGTTCCGGTAGACAGTCGTGACCGTGCTTCGGAGGAGGGCTTCTGCTGTTGCTTCACCCATTGCTTGAGTAGGGCCCATTCAGGGTTCTGGTCCTGGAGCCTGCACAACTCTTGGGGACACAGTGTGACCCCCACTGGAGTTCCAACTTCGCCCACAACGAACTGGCAGTTATCCATCATCTGTTGGGCAAGCCTTGCAAAGTCGGGCGTCTCGTCTCCTTCTAGTTCTTCATCCCGGTCTCTGGTAAGTAAGGGGTATGACACTCTAGACAGGCTGTCCGCATTTTGATTCTCAGCCCCAGCCCTATATTTGATCTTGTAGTTGAACTTAGAGAGTCGAGCCATCCAACGCTGCTCCATGATTCCGAGCTTTGCATTTTCTAAGTGGGCCAACGGGTTGTTGTCGGTCAGGACCAGTACTTCCGTCCCTGTGAGGTATCCCGCAAATTTCTCCGCCATAGCCCACGTTAGGGCCAATAGCTCCAGCCGGAACAAGCTATAATTGGTGGGGTTCTTCTCGCCCTCGTGTAGGGATCGACTGGCATAGGCTATGACACGTTCCTTGCCTTCTTGTACTTGTGAAAGTACTGCCCCTAGACCCTGTAGACTGGCATCGGTATGTAGTTGGAAAGGGAGATTGTAGTCTGCATATGCAAGGATGGGAGGTGAAGTCAAGGCACCCTTTAGGGCTTGGAAGGATTCTTCCTGGCTGGGTCCCCAGCTGATGGGTCGTCCTCTGGGGCCGTTGGTGGTCCCTCGAAGCAGTTCGTGCAAGGGTGCAGCAAGCCGGGCGAAGTTTCTCACGAACCGGCGGTAGTAACCGGCCAACCCCAGGAAGGCCCGGACCTCTCTGACGTTCGTAGGCTGTGGCCAGTCCCGCACGGCGGCTATTTTCTCCGAAGACGGCTGTACACCTTCGGCCGAGATCCGGTGACCCAGGTAATTGATCTCGGGCTGCAGAAGACGGCACTTGCTGGGTTTCAACTTCAGGCCATGTTCTCTCAACCTACGAAACACACGGCCCAGCTGTTGCAGGTGTTCTTCAAATGTGGCCGAATAGACTACGATGTCGTCCAGGTAAATGAGGGTGAAGTCGAAGTTGAAGTCCCCCAGGCAGCGCTCCATCAGTCGCTGGAAGGTCCCCGGCACGTTGTTCAGGCCAAAGGGCATCCGGTCGAACTCGTACAGGCCCATGGGTAGGATGAAAGCAGTCTTTTCTCTATCTTTCTCGTGCATAGGTACCTGCCAATAGCCGCTGGCCAGGTCCAATGACGAAAAATATTTAGCTTTCTTCAGGGCTGTCAGGGATTCTTCGATCCTTGGTAAAGGGTATGAGTCCCGGATGGTGCAAGCATTCAAACGGCGGTAGTCCACGCAGAACCTCAGGGACCCGTCTTTCTTCTTGACTATCACCACTGGTGCAGCCCAGGGGCTCTGGCTTTCTCGTACCACTCCAGCGTGTAACATGGAATTCAGGAGGTTTTTCACTTCTTGGTATTGTTGGGGAGGTATTTGGCGGTACCTTTCACGGATAGGAGCGGTATCACCTGTGGGGATTTCGTGCTTGATACTGGGGGTGCATCCAAAGTCGGTGTCATGCCGGGCAAAGGACGCCTGGTGCTCTTGAAGTAACTCTTCCACCTGGGACACTTCTTGGTTGGAGTATTGGGATATGTCCAACTGGCACTTTTCTCGTAGTTCTCGCCCCGCGTTGACGTCACCCGCGACAGCGGCCATGGCAGAGACCGTCACTGTCCAATCTCCCTCTGTAGACGGTGCAAACTGGAGGGGGTTCATAGGGTTCACCTCTTCGGTTAGGGCGTAAACTCGGGCGAGTTGTGTCCCAGCCTCTAGGTCGACGCTCACGTTAGCCGTGTTACCCAGCCTGACAGGAATCCTCCCCTTTCTCACAACGGCTAGCGTTCGAGCAACTAGGGGGTTCAGCTTCCCTTCCTTCGGGGTGCGCGGCTCAATCAGCACCTCCACGCCTTCGAGCTGTCTTGTGGTGCTAAGGGGTAGCGAGATAATGGTCTCCTTCTCAGCAGGTAAAGTTATCCTAGTATGGCGGGGTA
This sequence comes from Allobates femoralis, assembly GCA_033576535.1. Classification (NCBI taxonomy): domain Eukaryota; kingdom Metazoa; phylum Chordata; class Amphibia; order Anura; family Aromobatidae; genus Allobates; species Allobates femoralis. The sequence continues at coordinate 24,804 of JARQOC010001672.1, forward strand.
CGGTGATCGTGGCTAGCGGCAGTTGTTTTTCTGTCACTCGCTGGAGATTGCAGGTCCGGACCACTTGTTGGAAGGCTCGGCGGGTGGCCCTATGTGTGGTCACTTCTTGCCAGTACTTGGGCCCCCTCTTGGTAACCAACACAAGATTCAGGTCTTTCAAGATGTTCATCCCAATAATCATGGGCGTTTCTGATCCACAGCCTTCCCTGACCACGATTATCCCTCTCTTCCCGAGATCTTGCCCACACACTTCGGTGTTCATCCAGGCAACTCCCGTCACCGGAATGGGTAGATTATTGGCTGCTTTGATCTTGATAGTAGTATCAGGGTCATAGGCAACCCGCGGCTTCAGATACTCTTCGTAAAACTGCTCGGAGATGGTGGATACCTGGGACCCAGTATCCATTAATCCTTGCACGGCGGTCCCTTCCAATAATACTTCCAGGGTAGGGCTGTTTGATGCAAGTTTGTTCCGTGGCTGGCTCTGTTTTCCTACACCCCTCTCTTTGGCCTCCCCTGCCGAGTGAGCCTCTTTGGCAGGGGCGTCTAGTTTAAAGGTGGCCGCTGTTGTGGGGCATGACTTGCTGGTTCCGGTATATCGGCCCGTGGATGAACTTGAACGTTCTGGGGGCAACGGTTTGCTCTATGGCGGGGATCACCGCATGTCCAGCATCTTCCCATCGGCCGGCTGGGTTGTTGTCTCGCTTGCCTGTCCGCCTGTTGGTCCAGGGTGAGCTGCAACACCTGTTTCTGCAACTCTGCCACCATCTGCTTCAGTTCTTCCGTGTCACTGTTCGGGGTTCTGATACCAGTTATGGACCTGCAAGCCGCGGTATAAGTCTGGGCCTCCATGACAGGTCCTCTCGAACGTTCTATCGCTTCTTGCTTAACCTCAGCGAACGTAAGGGCCGGATTTATCCGGAGTAGATCTTGCAGTGAGCGGTTAAGGTACGGGTCTCTTAATCCAGTCACGAATTGATCTCTCAACACCAGGTCACGGGCGCCCGTACTAGCTATCTGTTCTTTTTTCCTGCAGGCTTGTTCAAGCAGTACTTGGAGGGCGTTGGCATATTGAGGGATGTCCTCCGACTCGAGTTGCGTACGCCGGAAGAACATATACTGTAATGTTCCCGCATATGTGGTCGGCCCATAGGTGTTCTCCAGCACCCGCACCAAGTCATCCAACGTACGCTGGCCCCTAACCGTCTCCAGCCTGACTGTCGTCCACGCTTCCCCCTCTAATGTTAGCATGGCTATTTCTGCTAAGGTCTTCGGATCAATGTTATACATCTCCCCCACTATCTTAAGTTGTTCGGTCCATTCAGTTACAGGATAGTTCCGTCCGTTAAACTTCCTCACCTGATTGACAATAGATGCCGGGGGAGCTGTCCGGTTATAAGTTACTACCGGGAGGAGATTCTGTTGATCACACATCCTGCCGACTACGCCAAATGTAGCGACCGGTGGTAAGGCCGCGGGTGTGTGTGTATGATCTTTCTCAACAGAATCCCCATACTCAGATTTAACCGGTAGTAACATTTCTTTACTGTAAAACATGTCTATAACACAGTCAACTGATCTAGCTGCACACATGTATATGGTGGGGTCTCTGGATCTTCACTTCTTCCGGGTACGCAGCTAGCAAAGAAAAAAACACAACAATGGAGATATCTTTCCCTAACTTTCCCTAAAATCACGTACCAGTCTATCACAGAAGAAGATGTCGCTCCCACGTCGCAGGCCTGGGGATCTCACGATGACGGGTCCCGGTGCAGCGCTGAAGGGGGAAACTCCTCAGTCTTCTTCTGTGGTCTCCTTCCGGAGGTAACAGAATCTTTCTTTGTTAGTCTCTCTCAGTCTCGGGGCAAACCGATGAGCAGAAGGGAGATCACAGTAGCACAGATGGCTCCCTTATGTCAGTCACAGCCCCTGTACATGTAATCCAGTGGCAATGTCCTGAATTCCGGAGGCAATGTCCTGAATTTGAGTGGGACCCTCGGTAAGGCAAGGTCCTGCAGACCGGGGGTTGCAGCAACGATCTTCACAGGGTATTTCTTCCCAAGAATCTGGCTGCAAAAGAGCCCTATGTCTGTCCTGGCTGCGCTCTCTGGATCTGCACTGTTTTTCCCCTTTTACTTCCTGGGTAAACAACAGAGATGGTGGGGGCTTTCCACCCTCTGTGATTGTACAGTCCACTGATGCCCCCTGGTGGACAAGTGCGGACTGTGCACAGTTCGTTTCAGTCTCAATTTCAATAATACAATCTGAATTGTACACCTCATTACAAGAGTTTGGGAACTAAGAAGGAGCAAACTTTAAAGGGAACCTGTGAGATGGTTTATGCCCCCCCTCCTACCCCTCTGCTATCACTGTCTGTACCTGCAGGTTCATAGTACTATTCTAACCATCCCTGTCTGAGCTCAGAGTTTAATGTTAAAGGTGAAAAAGAAGCATTTAAACACTTACATTTTCTTATGTAAATGAGATGGTGTGTAGTCACCTTGGAGAACGTAATCACTCTGTCAGGTTAAAAGCTAACATTTCAGACTGTCTGAATTCCTCCCTGCTCCTGGACACCTAACACTGCCAGCCTGCAAATCCCTGATACATACTGTGATATCATCGGGGCTCTGTGAGGAGACTCCATCAAATCAGCAGGGAGAAGAGATAAGGGAAGTGTGGGAACTAGAGAGAGAAGCTCATTTCTGCCCAAGCAGCCATTAATGAGGGACACAGCATACACACTTCACCTCTGCAGCTGCTTGGAAAAGAGCCCTAATTGTCATCTAAGGAGCCTTGCTGAAACTATCAGGAGGGACTGCTCTAGAGTTGAATGGTGCTGATGCACTGAGGGAGACAAGCTCTGCTTCATATAATCTCCTGACAATTATAAAATCTCCTAGCACAAGCATCTCTGAAGAACCTGATTAATACATCTCACCGGTCTATCAGTTTACTCAGCATATGAACTATTGGGATATACTCTTTAAACCAAAATAATCTGTCTTCTGGATCTCCATTTAAAACAACATCGACTTCCGGTTTCCGGCCTGATGGGTGAGGACGCAAGGGGATGAGCTCCCAAAGCCTGCGGCCGCTAACCTGCTACAAAGGCGTGCAAACCGCTGACAACCGGTACCGGAGGCACACTTACCAGTCACTACATCATTCCTGCATGTGCCGGTGGCTCCGGAGCACCGGCGGCGGACGGGGTGCGGCGGAGATGGCGACGAGGCAGACCGGGCCCTCCTCCTCCAAGGTGGCGCCGAGTGGGGCAAACAACAGAGGCAAGGAGGCAGCAAACAAATTACAGCCCCGATCACAAGGGAGAGAAGCTGGAGGACACCCAGGACGATGCAGCGGCGGGGGAGGGAGCGGAGGGGCGCGGGCCTGGGTCCTCTATAGACTATAAGCTCCTGGCCACTGAGGTCTCCTCTCAACTAGCAGGGGAGCTGAGGCATCTGTTCAAGAATATGATAAAGGAGCTGCTGCAGGAATCCCTCAGAGACGTTAAAGCAGATCCTGCTGCACAGGAATCCAGGCTTACAGTTCTGGAGCAAAGGCTGTCAGACACCGAAGATAAGGTAGTCTGGCTGGAACAACAAGTCTCTTCCTATAAAGAGAGGGAGGAACGTACAGTCAATAAGCTGGAGGACTTAGAAAATCGTTCCCGCCGCAACAATCTGCGCCTGGTGGGGCTTCCCGAGACCATTGCCCCCTCTGCATTGCTGGACATATTTGAGACTGACCTCCCGCGGATTTTGGGGAGCAGGGGCCCTTGCATGGTAGAAAGAGCTCACCGCATAGGCCCCCCGCCAGACCACATAATCAAACCAGGCTCTCCATCCCAGGGGAGAGGGAAGCCCAGACAAACTATTGCCCGCTATCTAAATTATCAGGACAAGGAGAATCTCCTATGCTCCTACAAGAGCTTGCGGACCCCTCTAACCATCAGAGGACACAAGGTCCTACTGTTCGGAGACTACTCTCCTGAGGTCGTGAGAAAGCGGAGAGCCTTTGGGGAGGCGTGCAGTATTTTGTACAATCGCAATGTACGATTCCAACTCCTGTATCCGGCCATTCTGAAATATAGGGGTTCGGATGGCTCCATCAAGGTGCATCATAGTCCCAACGGAAGCCGGCTGGGAGCCACCATGGAGGACAACGGGAGCACCACATTGGAACCCAAGGAGGGGGCGAGAACTCATGTCCGGAGACCCCTGGGCCACGAGAAGGCTCTCCTCGGGGGTCTGAGAGGGAGACTAGCACTGGGCCCCGCTCGCCAAATGAACAGAGGTCCAAGCGACGTGACGGAAGTGGAGGGTGACGTCGTACGGACTCTGAGGGATGCGGAGGTCCATGACGGGACTTGAACGGAACATATGGTGACTCTTTTCCCTCTCTTGTTTTTGTTTTTCCTTATTTTTTGCGCCAGGAGGGACCGAAGTCATGTCTTACGGATCTCGTATCCTGGTCTGCGTTATCTGGGCAATTGCACACTAGATGCCTTAACCGACTTTTGGGAAGTGTTAATGTTATTGATAATGACAACAATGCGGTTATACTACTGTTAATAGGTATCGATTGACTCCAGTGTACGGTGCTTACTATCTCGACTTACACTACGGCCGCAGGACGGGAGTGTTGGAGAGGTGTACCCTTCAGAATATGGAAGTCCATATCCTTTATTTGAATAGTTTTGGGGAGGGGAGAAGATGGGAGGGGGAGGGATTTTGTTCTACTGGATTGTTTGGTACGCGATCACTAGACTGCTTGTTGAGGGGTTACAGGGGGAGTGGGGGCGTGAATTTATGTTGTTACAGCCATCTTGTACATTATGCTTATTTTTCAGCGATCTACTCGAAACATCCCTGGACATAGCGGGGGTTGACATATCCCATCGACTGTTTCTTGATCATGGTTAGTCTGTTGTCCTGGAATGTTAAGGGCCTCAGGTCACCCGAGAAACGCTCGATGGTACTCAAACATCTCAAGAGATTGAAAACAGATGTGGCTCTCCTACAAGAGACGCATCTTCAAGACACGGAATTTTTTAGAATGCACAGGTTATGGGTGGGGGCGGTACACGGCTCTGGATCGGTGGGAAGGAAGGCAGGGGTACTGATACTTATCCATAAAAATTTCCCCTGTACAATTATTTCTGAAACTAAAGATGATGAGGGAAGGTATGTGCGGCTGGTTTTAGATAGCCCGGCGGGACGTCTTAGTATCACGAATATATATGCTCCTAACCAGTCGCAAGATGCCTTCTTCTCCCACCTGCAGGAGGAGCTGCTAGGAGATACAGAGCATCTCCGGATCGTGGGAGGGGACTTCAATAGTGTCTTCTTTGGGGGCGAAGATAGGCGACGCGACCAGTTGAATACTGCTTCCACCCCTGACGACCGACCGTTGAGCCCGCTACATACGCTGACGAGGGGACTGGCATTGCATGATGTGTGGCGGATACACCACCCCCTAGACCGGGAATTCACTCATTACTCCCATGCCCACGGGTCCTGGTCTCGTATTGATTTCTTTCTACTCAGCAACCACTTATTGGCTAGAGTGGTCAGAGTGGGTATTGAAAATATGGTAATTTCCGACCATAGCCCCGTGGCCCTGGAACTAAGAGACGTGCACATTAGGGGCACTGACTTTATATGGTGCTTTCCATCACATCTTAGAAGGGACGCCAATTTTGACAGACTCCTGGGGGAGTGGTGGTCTGACTTCGTCTTCCACAATGCAGACCATGAGACGGACTCTCGGTTATACTGGGAAACGAGTAAGGTGGTCATGAGGGGTAAAATAATGGCATACACCAGCACTCAAAAAAGAAAACATTTCAACAGTTCCATCTAGCTAGTTGAAAGGTAAGAAGCACATATGAGGAATTTAAAAACAACCTTTCACCGCTAACAAAGGAGAAATGGGTGGGAGCAAAGAGAGAGTATGACGTCTGGGCTAAACGAAGGGAACAGTGGAGTAAGGAACAATGGGAGGTAGATCTCTACAAGTATGGAGACAAGTCGGGGAGGATCCTAGCGAACTTGGCCAGGGGTAAAACTAAGCCCACAACGTTTGCCTCTTTGGTGGACTCCGAGGGTAACATCCTTCATGCACCAAAAGATATCAACTCTCATTTAGGCAAATTCTTTGCAAAACTATATACACAGGATACAGTGCAGAATGCAAGGAAGGTGGGAGGGGACTGGCTTGAGAAGGTCTCACTACCTACCATAGCTGAGGACGGCTTGGCCACCTTGAACGCTGAGATTTCCTTGGCTGAAGTTCAAATGACTATCAAAAACCTGAGTGCCCATAAAGCTCCGGGTCCAGATGGTTTTACCGGCGACTATTACAAGTCTTTATGCGACAAGGTGGCTCCTTGCTTAGTCTCTCTTTTCAATGAAATTCTAGCGGGGGGCAAGATCTCGAACCACACTAACACGGCACACATTAAATTGTTGCCAAAGGGGAATTATGAGCTCCACTGATCCGGCTGGATATCGCCCCATCTCACTGATAAATCAAGACCTGAAAATTCTGGCCAAGATTATGGCGGACCGTTTGGCGGGGCTACTGCCATCTCTTGTGGGCCCACAACAGGCGGGATTTGTTAGGGGTAGATCGGCGGTGGGTAATATCAGACAAACTATGTTAGTGCTGGATTCAGTGGGGCATCGAGAGAATCTACGTGATGATCGTCCGGCATTGGTCTTGTTGGACGCCGAAAAGGCGTTCGACAATGTCAATCTGTCCTGGTTGAACTTAGTATTGGACAAGATAGGCCTACAAGGCCCATTCAGGACATTCCTAAAAACATTATACGAGAACCCGAGCGCTAGAATATGCACCCCCGGTTTTCTGTCCGCCCCTTTCCCTCTGGAAAAGGGAACGCGGCAAGGCTGCCCTCTCTCGCCATTGCTCTTCAATCTGGCCATCGAACCTCTTGCCAGATATTTGAACAGCAATGATTCACACGAGGGCATCAACATTGGAGGGGTGACGGTGAAGTCAGCGCTATTTGCTGATGATGTCATCATCTATATGAATAGACCGGAGAGGGACTTAAGGGAACTGCTTCAACAACTCATGGTTTTTGGCACATTCTCGGTCTTTAAGCTCAATAAAGCTAAATGCGAGATCTTGCAACTGGGAAAGCCTCGTCACCGTCCTGGGGAAGGGGGGCCAGGGGAGGGGCGGAGATGGAGGGCATACAAGAAAAAACTCACCACATCAAATACCTGGGCATCATACTCAGCAGCGACACTAGCCAAATTTACCCCCTGAACTATGGCCCTTTAATTACCAAAATCACGCGGGAATTGGAGAGATGGAGGGACCTGCCGCTGACTCTTCTGGGGAGGTGCCATCTACTTAAGATGGTTAGCTTCGCCAGGTTACTATATCCGCTGCAGACCATACCACTGCTACTGCGAAGGGCGGATGTGCAACATCTCAACACAGCTTTCTCCAGCTTTCTTTGGAGGGGACGGAAGGCCAGAATAGGCAGTCGCACCTTAATGCTCCCAAAACTTGGAGGGGGGCTAAATCTCCCCGACATCAGGGGATATAATTTGGCGTGCTTATTACGTCACGTTATAGACTGGCTCAAAAAGTCCAACAGATACTCTAATTATACCATGGAAGTGGCGCTATGCAGACCCTGGGAACCGGCAAGCTTACTGCACTCGCCATGGCCGGCCGTGCCTAAACGCCTGAAAAACATGATCATCTATAGGGATACGGCTATGTGCTGGAAAGCGGTTCGAAAGAAGTTAATGATGACCTGGAAAACGTCGAAATACCTTAATCCTTGGGCCCACGCAGGATTCAGATTAGGGCGTGAGAACGCCTTATTCGCACCATGGCAAGAAAAGGGGATTCACACATTGGGGGATTTGTTACACAAACCTGACAGAAGGTGGTTAACGGAGTCAGAAGTCTTGGAAAGTTCCAATTGAGCCCGTACCATATCATCCAGTACAGGCAGCTACACCATCACGTCCTTCGACACCTTCAAAATGTATCACAGGAATGCAGATTGACTATCTGGGATACCTGGTTGGGAGCGGACCCTCTGACTGTCAACGTATCTTACCTTTATGGTAGTTTACAAGACACAACTCTGGCTTTAAGGGAGGATAACATCTTTCGCGGGTGGCTAAAATAATTACCTCGGACTGATATAGCGGACACGATTCTGAGGGGCTGGGAGGTACTGAGGAAAAATATAATCAGCGAAAAATGGAGGGATGTACAATATAGGATCATACACAGGGCAATCTACGGATTCACCCTACCCCGAATGCTAGGTTCCCTAATAGACGACAACAATGCCCGAAATGCGGACAACCAAAAACAGATATGGTGCATGGTATATGGCTGTGTGGGAGGTGCAGAAACTATAAAAGCGGGTGGAAGCCTTAGCGAGGGAGGTGACCGGCAAAACCGTTACATTGGATATGCTTGCCTGGTTGTTTCATTTCCCGGTGTCTGGAGTGTGGGAAGGCAAACCTGCTAGAATACTCCATATGCTGGCAATGGTTACTAAAAGGCTAATCCTGAGGGACTGGCTATCTGGGCACAACCCTGGCATGACTGGTATACTCAACGAATTGAAGGCAGTAATGCACGTGGAATGCCTGGAAGTGGCAAGGGATAAAGACGCGTTGACGGGGACGTTTTTTGAGACTTGGAGAGGGTTCATAACCACCAAGCTATCGTCAGCAGAACTGTACTCAGTAGTCCTACCGTTTGTGCAATCGTCCTGGTATCTGCTGGAGGAGTTACAAGGGTCCTTGGGAAGGCTACGGGTATCCCCTGCTCCAGGCGACTCGGGGCAGGCATAACACTTTTTCCATTTCATTTCTGACTGTTAGGAGATGTGACTATGGTGTAGTTTTTGGTATTGAATATCGATTATAATCAATGTCCGACCTTGTATGTCTTGGGAGATTGTTGGATGTATTTTCGCTGTAACTATTGATGGTTGGGGGGTTATGGGGGTTGGATTGTTTTTCTTCTTTTTCTTCTTTTCCTTGTTATTAAAAATGAAAACTCAATAAAAATATTTTTCAAAAAAAAAAAAAAGCTAACATTTCTGCCGAATGTCAGAAGATGCTGCGGGACCTGTGTAATGTCACGATCATGTGACTATAATAGGCAGAGCAAAGTCTCTATAGCATTAAATGATTTTGCTTTGCTCCACCAACTTTTGTCACCTGATCATTACATCACACAAGTTTTCCGCGAGTTAACTATTAACCTGCCAGAGTGACTATGTTCTCTAAGGTGACTACACACTGCCTCATTTACATAGGAAAATATAAGTGTATAAATGCTTTTTTTCACCTCTAACATTACACTATTAGCTAAGACAGGGGTGATTAAAATAGTACTATGAAGCTGCAGGTATAGATACTGATAGCTGGAGGGGCATAAACCAGCTGACAAGTTCCCTTTAAAGTGAACCTGTCAGGTGGTTTATGCCCCACAGCCATCACTATCTGTACCTACAGCTTTATAATACTCATCTAATCATCCCTGTCTGAGCTCATAGTGTAATGTTATAGGTGAAAAAAAGCACTTATACACTTACATTTCAGTCTACACCTTGGAGGAGGGAGACTGTCTGGCAGGATAATAGTTAACTCACTATTAACTTGCATGGCTAAAGGACCTGTGTGATATAACGATCATGTGACTATAGTGGATGGAGCTAAGTGAGCAATCTCATATTGTGTTATAGGGACTAAGCTCCGCCTGTTGTAGTCACATGGTTATGACATCACATCAGGTCTCGCGAAATGTTAGCTATTAACCTGCCAAACAGTCCCCGTCCTCCAAGCTGGGGACTGACTGCCTCATTACATAAGAAAATATAAGTGTATAAATGCTTTTTTGTTCACCTTTCACATTAGACTCTGAGCTCAGACAGGGATGATTTAGAATCTAATATATAAAGCTGAATGTGTGTATGTGTGTGTGTGTGTGTGTATGTGTGTATATCCGGGATTGGCATCTATACCGTCGCAACTACAGCCACAAAATTTTGCACAGTCACACGTCTGGACCCCGGGAGCGTCATAGGCTATGTTGTGAGGCGAAATTTTAACCCTGCGCGTTCCAGTTAACCAAATAATTTTGCCCATATCTACATAATGAGGAAAAAGTGAATGGAAAAGTGTTGGAGGAAAATCGACAGCTGTCAGCTATAGCCACAAACTTTTGCACAGTCACACGTCTGGACCCCGGGAGCGTCATAGGCTATGTTGTGAGGCGAAATTTTAACCCTGCGCGTTCCAGTTCGCCAAACAATTTTGCCCCTATCTACATAATGGGGAAAAAGTGACAGTTACCAGTTGACAGTTGTGAATGAGAGGGGCTTAATGATAGCGCCAAAGACTAACAGCACATACCAGCATATAGTCACTAAGGTGGGGCCCCAACATGAGATATTCACCACGCACGGGGACATGTATACACACCACACGCACACAAAGAGTAACAGCAAGTGTATAGTCGCTAAGGTGCAGCCCCAACATTGAATACTCACCACGCACCCGAACAAACACACACCACAAAGAGACACACACAACACAGAGACACACACACACACACCCACGGGGACACACACACACCCTATAGCGACACATGCACTCACCCCACAGGGACACACACCACAAAGAGACACACACAACACAGACACACACACCACACTGACCCCCCCACAGGGACACACACACATAGCCACCCTATAGGGACACATGCACTCACCCCACAGGGACACACACACACACCACAAAGAGACACACACACACCACACAGACCACCCCACAGGGACACACACACATACACATCCTATAGGGACACATGCACTCACCCCACAGGAACACACACACACCACAAAGAGACACACACAACACAGAGACACACACACCCCACACAGACACCCCCCTCCCCACAGGGACACACACATACACACCCTATAGGGTCACATGCACTCACCCCACAGGGACACACACACCACAAAGAGACACACACAACACAGATACACACACACACACCACACAGACCCCCCCCCACAGGGACACACACACATACACTCCCTATAGGGACACATGCACTCACCCCACAGGGACACACACACACCACAAAGAGACACACACAACAGAGACACACACCACACAGACCCCTCCCCACAGGGACACACACACACATACACACCCTATAGGGACACATGCACTCACCCCACAGGGACACATACATACACACACCCCAGCGACACACACACCACACAGACAGACACAGATGTTCACAAATCACCTCACACAACTCGCCTCATACGTGTGCTATCTTTAATTTCCAAACATAAATATCTGATTAAAAACAGCCAATGTGCAACACATGTGCCATATAGAGAATTAACTGCAAAATATAAAGGGAGGGGACAAGAGGCGCAATAGTGCCCTATCACTAGTGACACTAGTATGTAGACGGTGATGCTGTGTGGCCGCTCACCTGATCCAGTTGTGGTCCCCACAACTGGTTTGACTGCGTTTAGGAATCAATGTTCCAAGCTGCTGCAGGACCTCCACCTACCACTGGATCGTGGTATGTTCCAAGAAAGATGATGGGAGTGATGGTGTGTCACGGTCCGCGCTGCTTCTGGATTAAAAACTCACCAAAGAGCCCAGCAAACTTTCATCCTCTTTATTCCTTATTCCAACGCGTTTCAACGCCACAACCCGGCGTCTTCCCTGAGGAAGACGCCGGGTTGTGGCGTTGAAACGCGTTGGAATAAGGAATAAAGAGGATGAAAGTTTGCTGGGCTCTTTGGTGAGTTTTTAATCCAGAAGCAGCGCGGACCGTGACACACCATCACTCCCATCATATAGAGAATTAAGGCAGATGTCAGTCACAAGAGCTATCTATTATGTGTATGTGTGAAGTAACATATACTGCCCGGCCGGGGGGAGGGATTACTGTTGGCTGGAGATTTCT